>VICI01002633.1:0-15846 GCA_019593645.1 Akabosia matsudoensis
GTGCGGTAGACGTACTATATGTATTATTGAACGACTGTTGTTACATTCATTGCGGTCATCTTTCAAGAAAACAGACATAATTGCAAGTAAGCTACACATACTAATGAGCTGTTACGTTTCTACCTAATACCAAAAATTGTAGGGTATCATAGGGCAGCCCAATTTACATGTCGCTCACCTACTCCTTTTCTACTTATATTATTTCTGAATTCATTCATGCCTACGGTGCCATTCCTTCCAATTATTTAAGGTAATAACTATTGGGAGTCACTCCATTGAGATAAATACTATCATCACCTTGTAAGTAGGATTATATGAGATATATGCCTAATACAATCTGAGCTTACTTTTTAATTTTTGATAAAACGAGACAACTCGTGTGTTGCCAAAGAATGCTCAGTAATATAAGCACAGGCGTATCGGTAAAAATGAGGAAATACGCCGTTTCGTGTTTGTGAATTAAAAGCTCCACGGATGAATTATATTAAATTAATTGCTTCAGTAGGGGATATGACATTCTCTTATATAGATAGTGCGTTTATTTCATGGAAGCATTACTTGTCTCAACTTGAAATTTATGCGCACTTGATCGTTACAGTTTAAATGTGATACATACGTGATTGCATAAGAATGAGTTGATTACCTTTAACTTTCATTTCATGAGTCCCGTAACTATAAATATATTTGCACTTTCACCAAAGCTGAATTCGACTGAATTCACGTATATCTTATATACACAGCAAAACATTGATCAGCAAAAAGCTTACGTAATAATGTCAGAGGATTTACAGGTAAGCGTTTCAATTATCGACGGATAACATTAACCCTTGCTAGTAAATTTTCAGTCAGTCTAACGATAACGATAGTCGATTCCTACACTAACACAGCATACTACTCGCGCGAAGTTGATGTTCCATGCATTTTCCGGTGTAATTTCTATTTATCCTCTTTGTTTTTAGTTCGAGAGTGTGGAACATTCGCTGAGTTTTCAATTCACACCGTTGTCTCTATCGTTGTGGTATCACAATAGTTTGTTTGATTATGTATGATAAACCTTTCGTAAATCCAAGCACCAACTCCGTAAACGTTCACCTGATGCTGGAAACATTTGAAAATGCGACCTATCACCTGAGACTACTCACATGATATTTTAGCCAACAGATCGTCTATAAAAAAAGTACCTTCTTGAAAGATGCAAAAACGACACATGAGCTTTTTAAAGCCTAAACTGGCAACACTATCCGACCAACATATTACCATTTTTCTAGAGTAGAGTAACAACTTGTGTGTCTGTACCCTATTGAGCGCAAACGATCAAATACACGTCCACTTGCAACTTCAGCGAGGAGTAGCACCTGCCTTACATGTGCATAGTTTGCATTGTGTAAAAACACTGACTGAAAGAGTCCTGGCTGACTTGCCCACTCGGTTCGCTCTTTTAGGCTGGCCAAGATTTCGTTATGAGGCGAACTGATCCACTTATTGCTATGAAATTCTCTACTTTTGCAGGGGAAACGAGTTGTAGAGATGCGTGAGTTAGTTTCTTGGTAACAGCAGTGTACAAACTAGCTGGGTTCATGTCTCCTGCACACATCAGTGTTTTCGGGAGATGTTTGCAATCCTTATCTATGTTATTGTTGTTGAACACCAAGGAATGAACATAAACCACTTCTTCAAGCTCTGCATGAGAAAATAATGCACAGAAACAACAACAACAACAGTTGTCCATATTTATATAAAAAATCATGCTCGTTACATAGGAAATCGTGCTTTGCTTTGTATTCATTGTCTAAATCTCCTCGCTTTTGTGGTTGATTTCGGTCGTGAGAAGAAGAAATTGCGGTAGATTTTGTTGTTATATGTCGAGTACTGGTGGCAGCTAACAATATCTATGCAAGCCCAGCAAACATATTCATATGAAATTTTCCTTGTGAATGGTTGCAAGCTAACTATTATTTAGCATGTGAATGAAAACGTTACTCCCAAGAATCGCTATTATTGGGATTGCTCTGAACACATTTTAATCGCAGTCAAATAAAGAAGACAAACGGGCAGTAGTGATCGTGTTTTTGTCAGAGGAAAAGAAACAAAAGCTCTGACATCGCATGCATATGTTCATAATGTTGTAAGGCTTTACATAAAAACGCGCATATTTGGTTTTGCCATCATTTGTCGTAACGTCGCGTTAGAACATGAAATTTTTAAATGCATATCGTCCAATGAAACATGTAGGCATACGAATACTTTGAGTTAGAAGTAATATGGTGAATTTTAAGCAGCTAATGAACGAATGCTTTTCTGTTGCTTAAAGACTCGAGAATATTTGACTAGACAATTCTTATAAGCTTGTACTTACAGATATATACACGCGGTAAAATGCTCCAAGACGTTAATTTTCCAGTTTCCTGAAAATAAAGTGAATATTCAAAACGTTTATGATTGATTGCTTATTCAAAACGTTTATGATTGATTGCTTATTCAAATAAGTAGCAGATAAAAGTTGTAGAAGAGGGGAATACGGAATGTTTTATGAGGACGACCTGTAGCAAAAACGTAGGCAGAGAAGCACTAAAGTTTGAAAATTCAACAAAAAATAGCTTTTAATCTACCTATTAGAACATAACAATCAGGTTGTGAAAAATAAGGAGGATGGAAGGCGACAAGAGCAAAGTTCTACAAAGACATATTTAATTGTATATTATCGACATAATGATAATTTTATGACATAAGGGAACATATTACTTGCAAAATCTTCAACTATGCATGATACCATTTCCTCACTATATTTTGCTGCGATGGTGGTTCTAATCCCAGTAAAACAGAAGAGAAAAGTTATTAGCAGATATTCCATGCGTCAAACCTCAGACCGGAAATGTCATTCCTAGTATACATGCTTTATAGCCAGACCTTCTGTAGGTTGATGAAAGGACTCACTGTGATATCAACTTTGTCTCACCAATACGAAACACTAACAAAGTAAATGGACGCGCATTTGAAATTAGGGGCAGGATGCATAATTATATGTTCTTGACTCTTTCATAGATGGTGCATTTTGATATTATACTTCCCCGAGTTCATTCAAGCAAAATTTGGTTACTCTTTAAAAATCGATTACCTTTTCGAAAATATCAGTTATGTAACCATCGAGGATTTTTATTTTAAACTAGGTATGCGTAAGAAACTTCGATATCCAGTGCCTGTCTTGGTTTTCCAAATTTATCCATACACTTGGCAATTTTGATTTTTCAACCATCCATTTAACTCAATGGTTACAACTAAAAAATCCAAACGGCTTCTCCTAACCACATAGGATTTTCTGGACACGAAGCAGCTTTTCAAGGCCTAAAAAATGCGTTTCCTTCAGCATATTCGTTAACCTATATTCTTCTTACCTCACGTATAGCAGTATAAAATGTTGTTAGAACTAACAACGATTTAGTGGCAATCCTTTTGTGGGACATTAATATCTGTCTGACATCTGATCAATGTGTTATCATGATGAAAGCATGCCGCAAAAAATGCTTTTGCTAGAACCAAGAAAAACTTCTTTCCACTACAAATGCTTTTATTTGTTCAACTTTAACAGTTTGTTTCCTTGAATGAAATAAAATCAATATTTTGATAGATAACAAGATGTACTTTCTTCTTGGATTCTACCACCAACAAGAGCAACCCTACGCTTCGTACATTGGCAATTCTTGTTTAGCAATAATTCTTTCTATAACAAATTCTACATTGTTTCAACTCACAATCCCAAAATTGTAGTTTTGTGAACGGTCGCACAAGTAAAAAACCTTATTTTATTCTGACCATGTTCTCACACACAATGAGAAATTAAAACATAAAAAACAATCATGGGTTATTAAGAAGCACATGTACACTAATCTTTTCATTTAAATGAGTACTTAATTTATTATCTTTGGAACATCTACATGCTCATCTATATAGCATTTCACATGCATCTCCTCATAACGGATACATCTATATATATAAGTCAGTTAAGATAATCTTTACTCGCAAATGTCTAACGTTAACATAGTCATTGTAACTCATCTGTACGTAAAAGCATTCAAAATTCCATTGTCTTCACCAAGTGCTGTCTGTTGTGCCTTCTTAAATTCGGGATCAACAATTTCACAGCTCTTCGTACTCGCCCGTGCATGGTTTTGTTAATTTTTGTGTCGATGAATGACCGCTGATACAAAAAGTGACGTTTTGCTCGATGCCTGACAATGTGTTTGAAAGAGATGTTTGGCTACTTGATAAAGAAAATGAGAAAAGTAATTTGATGTGATTAATATTTTCCTGTCAAAACTAGGGTAAAATGCATGGCTTAGCGGATAACCTCATCTAGGTACATGTTACAGTGTGGTTCAGGGGAAAAATAACTGGAACAAGACGGTATAATGAAGATTTCAGGTATATAAGGAAATCCAACTGTGTTTCTACTTATTTGCTTTACATTATCTGCATTTACCCTTTAATTCTTTTAAATATTAGTCACTCATAAAAATACTTGAACGATATGCTGTCATCTGCATGTTGACTAACGAACAGAAAACGCTGAAGCTTCTGTTCTGCACAAAACGTTAGCATTTTTCACTTCCCTAACCTACGACACAAACTAGCCTTAGCTCGACAACGCTACCCCGTGGAAATTGAAAATTGTAAAATAAAATTATGTGTGCTTACGGAAAAATTTTAAAGGAAGAAAACAGCGATAAGGAAACTTGGTATCTTTAACAAAAAATATAGAATATTTCGCACCTAACGTCTAAAATACCGTGTGAAGATAAAGGAGACATATTAGCAGCTATTTATAGCCTGACTTCGACCATTCCTGCATTGGTTTTGCCTAATAAAAAGTGATGCAAGTTAGTTTTAGTAATGTTGCCTAGCGAATGCAAATTGTACTTTTTCTACCATATCGTTTATGAATGTTTGGAACAAACAAATGAATGATACTATGACTGCCATTAGGAAGATGTCTTTTCTAATTTGATTTCTGGTGGTTGCGATTTTTCATAAATCTGTTTCTAGGTGATAGTGTGCTCATCGGCAGCGGAAAAAAACAATTCTGCATTGTGTTTATCTAAAAAAAAGGTGATTGCTTGATTAACATACATGTGTCGATTGTTTTTAATAAGATAGTTAGACTCTAATTTGTTAAGAAACGAGGGAGAAAAAACTGAAAACATGTAAAGTACACGTAGATTTAGAGATTGAATTACATGCAGGCTCCAAAGTCAATCCGGGCATGACACGAAAAATATGCTACATCGCCCCATTGCTGACCCCAGCATTGCATATATCTAACTTAAGTTATGGCAGTCCTCGAGCTGTTGTTGACCTTCAACCTCCGACATGACGAAGGGGTCAGATTTTTTTGTTTTGAAAACAGTACCTTATCTTCAGTCACCTATATTACCGTAAATTCCTGCGTATTTTGTATTGAAACCAGCTAGAATTTTTACATTACAGCTTAACCTGCTTCATCTGACATAGAGCATCAAACCTTTGCAATTAAGAAATGCTTTGACAATCAATGGTATCCCGTCTCATGAGACATTTCTCTAAGTCGCTTACGCTACATCAATATAAATTATCCTAGGGTTTCCCAGTTACAATCCATACCAGACGAATCCAAGTAAAAAGAGGGACACCACTAGACAGCACTTTTCCAGTCTACATTATTCAATATTTATTTGTTTGTTACCAGTACTAAAAATCCAGTAAATCAAGCTATTTAAGTACAGAACCAAACACATATATTATATTCTTATCAGATGTATCACATTAAAACGTAACTAATAATACATCATATTATTCTCCACTATCCGACGGCATCCAATCCTTTCCTTGTAGGAAATTGTTTGCAGTATATACAAGATTTAAAGCGTTGCATTAAAACAGGCAAAGAAAAAAGTCCTCTCATATTTTTAAAAATAACAACGAGTCTTTGCATTCACTCAGTAAAGCCGTTAATAGTCAATATTGGAGACTCGAAAGGAAAGCAAATAACTTGACATGCCAATTCAATTTTGGTTGCCGTTACTCTGAGACAGTTTAAATCCTTTTTCTTACAATGCGATGATTCACTCACAATCTTTCAATGAACGCCGCCCTTTAGCAGAACGTGTGCCCTTTTGCTCGACAGCGAATGGGCTTTAGAATAAAGAAATAATATGGAATAATATAATTGCACCTTATTTCTTGGCAAGTTGTTATAAAAATTGTATAAAAGCGAACAAAGCGTTTTTCAAAAACTATTTAATGTCTTCATTTTCATTGTCAGAATGTTCATTGATTAACGATTATCGTTACAAATTATTTAGTTGTTTTAAATTATTGCTGTGACTCGCTTGTTTTTTTTATTTGCAGTGCACTTGTCCAGGGAAGGGTACAAAAGACATTTTTTGTCAAACAATTAACTCTGAGATGCAACACGATAGGTGGTACATTGCGCGAAAATTACATGGCGTACACTCTTAAAATTGTCGTGAATATATACAGAATATAAATAAGGATGAAGTTTTCAGCATAGCTTTTACATTTTGATTCTCTCAAAATAACTGATTAAAGTTGCATAGAAGCTTCCTTGGCATCATCAATTTTTGCTTTGAACAAAATCTGATTTTGCGAGGATTTGTTTTTGGTGTGATATAATGTAGAACCGCAATCAAATACTGCAACACGTAATACGTATAAAAATAAAAATTGACTTGAGTTTTCTTTCGCAGCCACTCATCGTAAAATAAAGTGGTTTTTGACGCTGATATTCCTGAAAGTAATCCACAGATTGTTTTCGAAATGCCTATATTTGGATGATATTCTCTTTTGGTGTTTCAACGTATTTAAAGTACTTGGTGTAACTATTGTAATGTTGTTTTCATAACTCAAATACTTAAATTTTAACCTTACACTTTGCGATACCTGTCTACCTAGCTTGGCTTTTGGGTGTCGCCCAAAACTGGGAAGCTTAAAAAGATTATCATTTGTTTGGAAAGAGCGGTGAAGAAGGTAACATTACAAACTAAAAATGCGCTTTAATTCAATTTAAGATTTAAAAAAGCTTATGATTCCACCGGCAGGCGGTCTTGTTTACCTGTTCAAGTTTGTGGAAGACAACTATGTACTTGACAACTAAAAACCGTTTTCGTCTCATAATAGCTGTCACCTCACATTTTACAGAATTATAATACAAGTGAGAAAATATTCCATTTATAAAGTATTTTGTGTACTATAGTCTAAATATTAAAACGGCGTATTGCAATTAACAATGTGTGTTTGAGCGAAATGTCACGAAGTCTCAAAGTGTAAATCTCATGCTGCTCTGTCTTTGATAGAGAAATACGTGAAATTGATCACTTTCCTTGATGAAACATGTTTTGACACGTACCTGCGCATTGATAGATGGCAAACAATTTTGTTTTGTGACTTAAAAACACCAAATTCGGCATTATTTAACCCTTTACGAACAAAGAATACAGGCGGGAATACTAAATATGAATAAGAATTGCAACCAAAATAGTAACCTAAGATCTACTTGGGAATTTTATGAAACCTATGAAAATTTGCAGATTCCTAGATGACCCCATTGTTAATTTTGGGGAATCGCTGGTTGGATTGGAGAAGCTCTCACAGAGTCTATCTGTGGTATATCTCCATTCACTCCCAATGGCTGAATAGTGGACGTTACAATTGGAGATGATATAGCTTTCATCCGATCATTATGACCGTGAATACAGCTTGCTTGTGAAGAGACAGAATGAACAGTTTTACCACTGACAATGCAACCAACAACAGACCCGATGGAATTCAATTGAGACTTAAACGCATCAGGAGACGAGTTGGAGGAATCATCGTATCCAGAATCAACTGAAATGCAGTCTACAGGAATTTGCTTTTTGGGTCCATCGTGGCAGTCCACCTTTAACTCAGTTCCAGTCACAGACGTTTCAGACTTGATTGGGCGTTGAACAAGCTTCTGTTGTAGATTTGGTGGATGTGAACACTCCAAGTTGCCTTTAACTGATCGGAGGAAACACGGACTCAAGAAACGGCGATCGAGTAGAACTTCACCACATGGACCTTTGAATATGATGCCGCAACATGTCTTCTCTCTGAAATAATGTATTCTCAATGTTCATAAGGGATGCAAAATTATTACATATTTAGGTAAGAACTATTTTTTGATCATACCGTTTCCAAAAGCTGAGATCCAAAAAACTGTTCGGTGACACGTCTAAACCTCGCTTGGACTTAGGAGGCGTTTCCTCTCCGCAAACCACTTTACTCCCGCTGCCGACGATATTAGTCAAAGGTACAGTCACACTGGAAGCCTTCACTTTTTTATTACTGCGGGATGAGCTGCTGAAAGGTACTTCATCGTCTCCAACTTCACTAGGAGTAGGAGACGCAGCGAGGCTCGAGTGGTAGCTCCCACTCTCGCTGGAAATGCAGTCCACTGCAGATTTAAACAATTATGGATCATTAATAAGTTACATAGCAGATATTGGTAACTTCAAGATTGAACAACACATTGGGATTCTCACTTTGTACATCATCGCTGCATGCAGACGGACTATGCTCCCTTGGTCGTCCAAGTGAGTTCATGTAAGACTCGGCCGGACCCATGTGCTTTTTCATAACGTTTCGCATCTTATCTGCAAGTTCTAAACCCGGTTGCTTGACTTTTGTGATAATGCCAATCCCACCAGTGGGTTTCTTGACCTTGTTAATTTTGGAAATCGGTTTACTCCCGTGTCCAGCTCGGGCGTCCACAACCTAATCATAAGTATCATCGAACGTTAGTAAGTTTCATGGATAAATGAAATTTCCTCATGGATACTAAAACTTACATGGTGCCAATTTCTTTGCGAGCCTTTTGGCAACTTTTTCCAGCGCTTAACCAGGAGAACACATGCGTTGCATATATCTCCTGTACGACATTCACTTAATTTAAAACAGGCATAAAAATCCCCTTCATAGCGCCTACTATCGGTAAATCTCGAGCTGAAATGTAAGAAAACAGTACACATATTAACAATCGTTTTTTTTATCCATGTAGGTGAGGGGATAAATATTCATATGATCACTTATTTGACTTACCTACTAGACTTAGCCCTGCATATACAGCAGCCTGACGCAGAACGATAAATTCTAGGTTTATGAAAACTAAACATTTTGGTATCATCAAAATTTTCGCTTTCTTCTTGTCCTCTTCTTTGCTTTCACGGGCATTGATATTTTCCTAGATATGATTGAAGACTGCTCCGTTAAGCTGTCATCTACAAGTTGCGTCCACCAAACGTAACGAAATCCTCTTGCCAACTAGTTCATCGAACCAGTTGATCCGTGATTGAGAACGTCCCAAATCTGCATCATAAAAAGAATCAGTATATGAATAACAATATATTATATATGTATTGTGTCCGGTCAAGATTGTTAGAGTAAGCAAATACTGTCCCATTCAAATAAAAAAACACGATTTAACTCATGAGACTGACTTTGAGAAAGAGTTTGGAACTATGCTGTTCGGGTGACACTCTCAAACCTCGAGACATACACTGAGCATGCTAAATTTTGCTTTAGTGACCTTGTTACGCACACAGACCATTAGGTTTTCACCGTCATTATCGCAGCGTATATCTACACATTTTTTGTATGCATACCTTTTATCACAAGGCGTATCTTTTGTAAACAGGAAACTTTTTCAGTACACTGTGTCCCACTGAAAACAAAGTCTTCTCTTCGCTAACGAACTCATCACGACTCAACAAGTGTGGTATATGCTTTCTTGATATCATTATGACAGCAATTAATGTCTCATCAGAAGAATGTACATGCTTCGTTTTATGGGCAAATCTTAGCTAATAGGCTCTCACTTAATTTGTGTGGTTCTTGCACCGGCATTTCTCAGAATCCCGGAATTGCAATGATATGTACCAAGCTACAGGGCTCCCAGTACTTTTAATTATGATGTGCCTCATTAGTATGTAACCCGTCGTCGTCATTTCATTTATTAGAAGTTAATGGGTGAAAGAAGCACAGAGATCCTTCTCAGGATATAATGGACTAATTGCGTCCATGTATTTTATAAAAGCAAAATGCAGTTTTATCGAGGTAGATGTGTAGTAACGGGGTGGTATACGAGGAAAAGGACTGGATATGCCAAATCATTCGAATTTTGGAAACATTTGTGGTTGCCACAGATGGCGGTAGCGTAATAGTTTGCTTACCATTTTCTGTGCCACTTTTAAATTTGGTCAACATGGCTATTAGCATTATTTTCCAACAAGCTAACAGTGGGACAGAATGATCAGTCAAGTTTCATGGTCACAAAAACATCTTATGTTTACGGCTTGGAAGTATTTAAGTACAGTCTAACGGACACACGCCAGGATGAATGTCGACAGAAGCATGTGTATTACACACCTTCTCGATGTGTACAAAAAATGTCACCATGCAGCGTGTACGACTTCTATTCACGGAGAGCAGGAAATACTCAAGAATATAAGCTATTTTCGTCCACTTGCATTGCTATTGCTGAAGACTTAATTGTCTGCTTACACCATGCTGCTTATGTGGCTACACTACATAGCAATTGATGGCTTGTGCTTGGTGTACGCATCACTAGAAGCAAATAGCGAATATTATAAGCAACAACATACTTAGATTTCTACAATTCGGTTTGCTCAGTTCTGGTTAAAACGGTAGTTATTGAATAGAAGGGCGATATTCTGCTTGCCTACTTACAATTAGATTTGTACAGAGTATTGCATCATAATTCTCTAGTATGTCTAGAACTCAAATTGCATGATGTTTCTATACATGCGGTACATGATCGACGGTCGTATTTGTATATAAATATTCGAACAGAACAAAGTTTCCATGACAATGCTAATCTACTCCGCAAAGGTCAACTATATGATCACTCCAAATTAAAACCTAAGCTTATTCGCGAAGTACTTTACCTTGCAATTAGTTATTGTCTTTGTAATTTCTGGCTATGCATCATGCAGGCAAACTCAACACCATTCTCTTTGGACTTCTGGTTCAAGCTTGAATCCGTTTTATATACATTAAAATATAATGATTTACGCATAAATGTTTTTATTTTAGAATGTTGAGAAATCGCATATAAATATCTATGGAGTTGTCATTTCTGGTCTCCAATGGTGCAGTTATAAATATTGCTCTCTTCACCTCACAAAATTAGAACTCATTATTTGAAAACGATAAAGTGTTGTTTGACCCTGAGAACGGCTGAAGAATTTAGTTGAAACGTTGGGAAATAAAACAATTTGTGCCAAACACTCGTGTACTTTCCTCTTTACCTTACATACAAGATTGTGATGATTATGCATATTTCTGTTCCTGGCATACTCAAATCTAAACATAACCGCTCATATGATGGTTTGTAGACAGCTTTTCAGTTAGTTAAATGTCGACCATAGACAATGTATCACTATATCGACAGCAACATAGACATAGACCAATTGACCAGTTCGTTTTGCGTTAAAACCTCATCCGATCGCAGGCAGGTTAACTTCCAGCGGGCTCTATTGTAAATGTGCTCGCGATCGATCGTCTACTTGCATCTAGAGTCACTATGATGAACCATTCCTCAACATACATGTAAAAGAAATCCGAAAAACCTTGTTCATTTAGTACATTAGTAAAAAAACTACAAGTATAAGGTACAGTTCAGGTGTATCTGCCATTAGCAAACTGCATAATATTGTCTACAAGGCCACATAACGTTCAGGGACACATCTTCCTTAGAAAATATTTTTCTATGGCTAAATTATGTGATTTTTATGCTAGGAACTACAAGAACTGCTTTTACTTGTAGGCTATTTTAAAACTTGCGATAAATTAATACACTAGGCATGCCGGTATAGTACCTACCTACTAAGCTGCACTCAAAAAACGTTAATAACCTATATAGAGCTTTTCACCAGGACAACATTCTTTGCTCAGGAAGAAACCGGCAAACTCCGTGTTTCTACGTGGGGTTTGAAAAAGCATGCAACTTCCCAATAGCTGTCAGACCAAAAGTCTATATACCAGCCAACTGCTTTGTCTAGAGGTCTTGAGTTGTATGAGAGCGAAAACAAGGAACCGTCTTCCTTTCTGTCGATTTTCCTGTAAGCCTTAAAATAGCTAGACAGTCCAAGAATACTATATGAATATAGTCTGGCATGAGAAAATCTAGGTCAAGCTGTATTCTAACAGAACGGATCTAAATGTTGAACGGGAAGCTAGCACAGACGGTTACCATCCTTTTGCTACTGCTTACTATTACAATCTATAGAATATTAAACAAAGTAGACGTTTTTCGATTCTTGTCCGGGTAGCATCCTAGGTTCCTACAGAGATTAGAATGTTCGGTTGTGTGTGCTGCTTTTAAATATACGAATTAAAATTGGGAGGGGATGAAAAAAACTAGCCTGATGGGAAAGTAGCTCATTAGGGAGGATGCTAACTAGACTGAAGAGAAAAAACGATTGGGATATATTTTACCCAAGCATACTTTTAGAAGATGCGGTCTGAATGTGAGCTGCATTAAATCCGCGATTTTTTATTAAGTGAATAAATTCTGGTTAAAAAGGAAAGCATGAAGGAATGTATATCGTGTGAAAGAAATATTTCGGATTCTTCCATTGAAAATGCATATCAAGTGCGGAATATGACGCATGGCAGATGAGCGAGAACGCTTCCAAAATGAGAACCCCGATGTAAAAGCTGTGGGTGCGTGAATTTAAACATATCGTGCACTCTTCATCGTTTCTTAGTTTTTTTGTGAAAGCTGTAGCTAAATACAGCGTTTAGAGCATATTCCTATACATTGGTTTACTGTAGACACCTAGGTAGAAGGATTGATTGGTAAACATACCTAATACAAAGAGCGATCACACTACTATCTTACGTAATTCTATTATGTTATCGTGGGCTTTGCTTTTTTGTCTGCAAAATTACTTCAACATCATTTTTTGCTGGCATTGCCTATATACTACATTCTGTTCTGTATTTGTCATTTGCAACAAACTCTTTAGGCGTACCTCTTTCAAATGTAGGTCAAACCGTAAGCTTTTCACAAAAGCTCGCTGTTACGGATGCTGTGCCAACACTGTACTTTGATTCCACGAGAAATGCTTTTAATGCAAGTATAGCACCAGAATCACAGCGGCTATCCCCCCAAAAATAACCAGAATACCAGTAGTACAGAAGCACATCAGTAACATAACTACTTTATAGATTTCATTTTTTGCTGCCGCAGCAGTGTACCGTAACTTTTCATCGCTCCGGACCGCTATCGTCGCCATTGCTACCGCAGTGCCGCCATTACCAACTTCGTTACAGTTTAAAGAATGCGAAAAAGTATGCCAGTATCATATTGACCTATTTTGTTTCTATGCTTCAGATACTCCTTACTTATATGGTAGATCAGTAATAATAAGACCAGCCTGTGGGTTTTAAAAGAGAAGTTTCATATCGCTTTGCTATGTGACAGACACCCAACAAAAGTAAATGAGGTCAATGATTACGTAGCGACCAGTTTTATTAAATTTCTTGAGAAATGCAACAGAAAACTAGGTTTCTAAGAGAAACAGTAACAGTTATTTTTTGCATACACATTGCTTTATGCTAGTGTTTCTGATGTGCTGGCTAGCCTTCGCCACAATTCATTACGCAGAATATTTTCTACCACGCAAAATTGAATGAAAAAAATGCATAAAGTATGCCAGATTGTCTAAATGATGACCGGAATCACCCGGACACGTTTGAAATTCCGATAAGTAAATGAAAAGTGCAAATCCGCTTCAAAACCAATTATCTAGCTAAACATAAAACATATACATATTGTAAACATATTATTTTTATCCGCACAATGGCGTCAAATACAATCATTCCTCTGGTTATCAGGAAAACCCTTGAAGAGATGAAGTCTGGACGAGATAACGCATCTGTTCATGGGTGACGTAAGCATGTGCAACACTAAGTCGGTCATTTTACTGCTCATGACGACATTGAAGCGAATCAGACCGTCTGCAAAATACTACAGAAATTGCCTTCATGCTTTCCCTTATTTGATGCAAGCAGATGAAGTTGAGAATCATTCCACAAGTTTTTAAAAAACTTTCTTATGTTGTACTAGTGGATCGTACCCGTGAAGGAAAATCTGCTGTATGATACTGTTCTCTGAGAACCACGCATCATCATGGAATCCGCTTTAGAAAAGGCAGGCATGAGAGAGAGAGAGAGAGAGCATGAAGGGTAATAAACTCGAACCTATGTAAGTGCCTTTTATTTCATGGTTCTCACATCCTCACAAAAGATGACTGCACAGGAGAAACTGGATGACACGTGCATACGGAGTCTAATACGTCTTATAGATTTTTTACATCTTGCAGATCTTTTAAAGCCATGATACAACGTATATAATAGCATGAATTGGTTAGCGTATGTAGTAAAAACGGTCTTAGGTGTACCGTCATTGTGTCAAGTATAGATTTAACGCAACATTTTGGTAGGAAAAAAAGTAACATCTTATGAAAATATTTTGTGAGTAGATCATGTTACATAAGTAAAGGCTGGCAGCCTCGAAGTGACTCATGTTTGCTGCATGCGTTTTTTAACTCGCTTTTATCTCTTATTTAGGGTATTAACAAGATTTTTTTTTGCCTCTGGATAATGAATCTTAGTAGTAGAGGATGACTGACGTAGAGATAGAAAGTCAGCCTATATGTACCGTAAATCCTCTAAAGATCGCCCCCGGCGAAAATTTGAAATTTCGCTCTTGACCCCCCGGCGATAAATAGAGACCCGACGATCTTTGGAGACCCGGCGAAATTTAAATTTTCGTTTTGATATATCTTCAACCGTTGGAATATTCACTAAAAACAGTTCAATTTAATCTTTGTCGTCAAGTTCTCTCTAAATGACTTGCTCTTCGTCGATATTCTATGCTAAACGTGTCGCATCTCGTGTCTCAGCTGTGCGACTACCACTTCTTACAGTTATTGGTACCCGGCGTTTTCTAGAGACCCGGCGATCTTTGGAGACCCGGCGAAATTTCAAATTTGCCTCTTGACCCCGGCGTTCTTTAGAGGCCGGCGATGTTTAGAGACCCCGGCGATCTTTAGAGGATTTACGGTAATTGAATATTGATACAGTACAAAAAAATTGAGCTATGTAGGCCCAAGTATAACCTTAGCACATAGTCGAAACCATGACAGTTATAATCGATCATCTTCTGAAGCAGGTTCCGCTACTTATAATAAATATGTTTGTTAACTAACTGTTGTACGAAGTTTTTGTATTACATGTCTCGGAATGCCCCATTGTTAGTGTTATGGGAGCAAGAATTGAATGCTGAGGAACTTTCACCGAATCATTTTTTGTTTGAATGGAGTTGTCACAAGTCTAAGAATCATATTCGCCGTTGGCACGTTATTAAGTAGCGTAAGCTGCTTTATGAAATTGTCCATGTCCGTCCTTCCGTCTGTCCGTCCGTCTGTCTGTCCGTCGCCCCTTCGGCATTGTTGCAGTATATGTGTAAAGCAATTCTTTTTCAATGCAACACAGCCGCTGTCCGTCGCCTCGTCGACTTTGTTGTAGCTTAAGCTGTGTTATGAATTTGTACATGTCAGTCCTTCTGTCTGTCCGTCGCCCCTTCGGCGGTGTTGCTGTACAAGTATATAGACGGAATACATTGTCCGATGGGTCTGAGATTTTGTATACAGGTTGCTGGGACGCCTTGGCAACGGACAAATGGGTTTTAAGTGGTTCCAGGTACCTACAGGTGCCCGAATTCGTTTTTGCGGGATAACTTGAACA
>VICI01002634.1:0-15845 GCA_019593645.1 Akabosia matsudoensis
TGGAGTAATTTGCACAAGGACCTTAACAATTCATGTAAAGCAATATTTTCAACAATTCTCGCGATATTTGGTTGGACACTGTACTATAAATCATCTAGCGAGGTCCTTCAGAGCCTTACAAATTCTTACGGCTGCACTTAACGAAATTCATAAAGGTCCCTTTTCCAGGGCGGTTATCCCGGGATTCATTGCTTTTCAGTCGATGGGAGTTGCAGGTATTTTCCTGGGAAAAATGGAATCAACCACGGTGCGCCTAATTATGATTATGCTTGCAATCAACGGCACATTAGCAATATCCTTGCTGCTGACGGGAATGGGTCGCTTGTACATGGTATCCAGGAGCATACTGGAAAAGTGCGAAGAAATGCAATTGGTTGGCTGGAAGTTAGGAGTGGGTGTATTTAATTATCGGAGGAAAACGCTCACAAAGCTGCACAAAAGTTATTTCCCCCTTCAAATAAGATTCGGCAGCATCAACTTCGTAGACGAAACGACCGCTTTGATATGCATAGACTTTGCCAATGACATGACTACACAGTTTCTACTCCTCTTTACTAACGCGTAGTTTCTGTAAGCCATCAGTAAGTCCAATTCTGGCTGTTCGAAATGAGAGCGCCTGACAATTTTGTGGATTTCGAAGTAAAAAAATCCGCAGAAATCTAGACAGCTCGCGATCAGAATCATCTTTATAAAACGACATCTGCACATGACTGAGAAGAGGAAATAGAGTATTGGGAAAGTAGAATAGCTTCACTTCAAGCTTGGCAGGTAAACATTTTTCATGGATTAGGGTCTTATTATTCGTTGTAGGTGGAAAGAAACTTGGGAAAAAACGTGTTTTAGCGGTTCCTTTTTTTACGACGCAACAATTGTTAGTTTTTACGCCCCTTTGCAGTATGTCGTCAGAAATCGCTCCATGAGCGGTGACAAAAATGCTTTGCTAATATTAAATAATATACAGTAGAAACTAACCAGGTTTTCAAACTTGCACTTAAAACGTTTTTCCGTGATGAATCAATATTTTATTGTCAAGCTAATGAGTTTTTGTGCATATTATTAATATATATTGCATGGCAGTTTGTACCTATATTTACAACAATTTGTGTGGATAGTCACATCATATTAACTAAAGATGACATATGTTTTTTTTTAATTTCCCTGGCATATGAGATATCTTACCTGACATAGTTTCAGTTAAAAAAAAATAATAGATTGACAGCTCGTGGGGACCGACAGAAGATTTATGTGACCGTAAGCAATAATTTTTGTAACGCCGAGCCTATAAAATAAATTGGGCCGCACTGACTATACATCCGCATGCTTTGCTATGTTAAATGTTCAAGACAGGATGAAAATATTTCAATTTTCTGAGACATAAGCATAAATAGAACGTTTTCGCCCTTAATGCTGCAGATAAACTAAAACTCACATTATCATATACAAACAAAATTTACATCACATACATTTGATCATATTTCCATATATTATATATGAGCCTCGTAGACCTAAGATATTTATAGTAGTTCCGAGATACTATCTGGCCGTAATCTAAACGGACACATTGGTTCTTAATAGTATGCAAATGCAACAATAAGAGCAAAGGTTGTAGATGAGTAGATGAGCAATTTTAGAACTCTGCACTTCTAATATTAAAGAAAATGGATTTATAAACACGACAAGCGACGGCTACTTTCCATAAATATGTTAACTATCATGCCCTAATTCGTTAAAAAAGCTCCAAAAGAGTATATCTTGTGATATCCTTTTAATTATGCATGGAAGACGAAACCAATACGTGGCCTGTAGGTTTCCGTTTCGCGTTCAGAGCAAATATTCGAACTTAAACCCGTAAGTATCTGAACTCCGAGAGGCTGTTGGTAGCTCAATTATTTTAGTTCGAGTCACAACACCTTTGCAATTAAAATTTAAATGCGGCCTAATCTTATCTAATATACAAATAAGATTCATATTTACTTTGCTGGTGTTTTTTACATCACTTAAAGTTGTATCAGAAATAATTTCTGCGGTGAACACAAGGATTAAGGCTCCCAGAAGAAAGTAAAATATGTGTGCAATGTTGCTAAGAGATGATAGCTGAAATGGATCAACTATGTTTGATCCCTTATATGAGACTAAAGCTGGTACCCGCCCGTCAAAGGATTGTCGTACAGATTTCCAATATGAAAAGCTGTCGTGCAATGGAGTAAATCCTGCCATAGCTTGCATATCGAACTTAGGCAAAATCAGCTTCGCAAAATAGTTCTTTTGCAGCAAGACCGCATCGGTATCTTGGAACTCTGAAAGAAAAGATCTGGGACTGACCCAAAACTCTGAGGACAATTGGTATCCAAGAAGTAGTAGATTCGTGTTTCTCTCTTTGTTTATATTTGTTTGTGGCTGCATCTTAAACTCTTCAGAAGCCTTGCGAAAACTTACGTTTAATTGTTTTGCTACTAATTGTATGTGCATCTGTGAATTTGACTTTGAACCGTTGGGGTTGCCAATTTGAAGGCGTCTTGACATTGAAAGAGCCAGGCGTGAACATTGGCCAAATCGGACCCGCTCGGATTCTCGTGACGAAATTTTTGAAGGCCCAACCCTTCCCAATGAATCGAGGTTTGTTGGATAACCAGGAGGTGATAATAGGGATAGAGACGACACCATTTCTCCTCCATACAGCATTGTCAGTGAAAGGCATACCAACTGCCATGTCAAAATTAGCCATCGTATTGTTTTGGCATTCACCCATGCAATATAGCTTTGATCAGTCATTGGAGCGAACAGCACTAGCAATGTGACGACAGATACCTTAGTTGTAAGGACGGACAGTAGAATTACAAGACCAATAAACGAAAGCCCAATACTGAGCCAAATATTAGCTTCAAATGGAGCTAAAACAGCTTGCCATCCAGTTGAAACGAAGAGTTTTTTCGGAACAACGGTTATCATTTGATACTTCTGGGACACACTTTGACTTGTTACGAGAACAAAGGTAGGATACCTCTTCCGAAGGAAAAACGTCATTGCTGAGTGAGGATCAAAGAAATTGTTGACTGCAATGTGTCCAAAGCAGTCAAATCTATTGCCAAAGTCGTAAAGCACATTAACATTGAAATATTGCGTCGGCAGCGGCTCGCTAAATTCAAGGTCATCACAGAAAGGGCAGTGAATACTCAGGCCATGATGGTTAGTGTGGACATGTTTCCAAATGTTATGAATGCTTTGAGCACTGACAGGATACGAAAGTGGATAGAAAGTTTCGACGTTGTGTCAATCTATTAACCCGCAAATAACGCAAATCAATTGGATTTCGTATTTATTGTCGTCCGGTGATTTTCCAATGTAAAATCGGTAATCCATGAAGGTTCCGTAAAACTGCGGTCGACGAAAGAACTTTTTTAAATCGCTCACCCGCGTGGGTATAACGTCCCAAAGCAGTATGAATTGTGGGTTTTCTTTTCTCATATCAAAGTCAGGGAAGTGATAGGTTATCGCCTGTTGCAGATTTTGTTCTGTGCCAATCAAGTATACATGAGTATAGCAGGTTGTGTGTTTTTGAAACATTAAGTTTGGCTCGGTATAAGTGTCAAAATGTACGAATCTTCCACCACCGATATCTACTTTAAAATCTATTTGCTCCTCAGAGTAACCCTCAAGCATGAACGCTTGAGATCCGGTTGCAGGGGTGTGCAAAGGTGGAAACAACTGCCCGGAGAGATCATTGAAAGGGTCACAAATTATTCGCAGAGTGCAGCCTTCGAGAATAGTTGTAAAAAAACTTTGTAGATTGTCTGAAAGTATCTTGCTTCCCTGGTCGAATGCTAAACAATCCTTTATCGCCACGAAGACGAGAATTCTCATGAGCTGTAACATTTCCAAGTCAATTAGTAAATTTCAAAGTCAATTAGTAAATTTCCAGAAGCGTATATTGGTTCACTATGTCGAATGTTTTATGAAGTTGGTCGAGTGTTTGGTTTTAAAGTGTTTCAAAAGAGGAAACCGATGGGATTTCCCATTCGAATTCATTCGGTAGGGACTGGAACTCAATTTAGTGCAAGACATGGCTTTCCATTATGCTATGGTTCGTCTATTTTAATTGTGTTCGTGTAAGGCCTAAATTGCAAGTCGCGAAATTGCTTGTTTTGTCTATGCACTTCGTCCTGCCGTGTTGACGATTGTTTGTATTGCATGGTCAGCAACTCTTGCAGTGTAAAATCAATATGAACTCTAACTACAGCCGTTAAGATGTTATTAAAAGTTTCGGCAATCGAAAATTATACCCAGCGAAAAGGAGTTTTATTAAGGGAGGTTACTGACTTCCGCGGTCTCAAAGTGGCAAAAGGTCTGTTGTGTATTTGTCAAAATTAAGGTGAAAGTTCTATGTCAAAACAAACGAGTTCCACGAATAAAGAAAGAGTTGCCTCATTTACCGATCTGCTATGTAGCTTAATGTGCCGAGAAATTTACACAAAGCAAGGCTGTGCATGAGCAAGAGTTTACCCTTTAATACATAATAATAATATGATAAAAATGCGAAAAAGCTAAATGACAAAATTTTTTAGCTGAATTTCTCAAAATGTCGGGTTTGCAAAGACCTACGTCAACATGGATTGCTCAATAGCAATCACAGTTGTCGATATAATAGTCAGTGTAGTTCAAGTTAAGTTCAATCTTATGTGTCAGAATCAAAATGTAGCGGGCGCAAACATGTTGCTCCTTTTCCGTACATTTTAAATGCCGGTCGTCCAGCATATTGATGCATGAAGATGCCCTATCTTGAACGGTGGCACTATATTTTCCTACAATTACAACAGGTAAAATTAGCTACCCGGGAAGTGCAAAGAGGAAATTGCTGTGAGGAAGGGAAAGGAGTGCACTGTTTTCGCACAAGGACAAATTGCTCTTGTTTAACATGGATTATATTTTCTTTAATAAGACGTGCGTCTCGTTAGTTAAGTACGCACAGATTCGTTTCGCTAATAAATAGATTAGAAGGTCAAATGATTGTCAAGTTCAAATGTCAAATGAATTTTCAGCACATAACCAAGCTTAGTATGTTCCGTGTAAAACGCATTTTTGGACATGGGATTTTTCACAAAAATGTTTGTCATGACCACATGAACCGTTCACGTCATTTGGTCACGTGGGATGCACCAAAATAATATTCTCGTTAGCGAGCACTTTTCAATGTAATTTTTTTTCTGTTAAGGTCCTCATCTGCCAGGGGTTTGGAGGAATCGAGGCTCCGTAGTGATGTGGAAAGCAAATGGGACCGAAATGTTAATAGATTTCTTACAAATAAGAATGTTTTAAAAGAATTCCAGAATTACCCACAACTTATTCGCCAGGATGGATCATCAGAATTTGATTTTTACTGCAGAATGCTTTTAAAAATCAACTGATTACAAATTGTAAGAGTTTTAACAACGGATCGCCGACACAGATATACAATATAGACAGCCCAGGATTACATGCTCGCATGCTCTTTGCACGAAAGAAATGTGTACATGGGAAACACGTCATGTGTACAGCTTGCCTAGCGATGTGCACATTATTGGCGAACACTTGAACAAAGTAGTTTAATTATTATTCATCACCATGGAAAAAAATCTATCACGACTCGCGAGGAAGATATATTCCATTGGACTCGGAGATATCAACTTAGTCTTGTGCACAACAACAGAGATTTCAAGCTTACACAAGAAGTAAACAAACATGTTTACTCTTGCACGTAACACGAGTCCAGATTGGCACGTGAGTGCAAGATGCAAGCTAGATATCGGAGCGGTCGAAACCACGGTCTGGTAAAAAATATGTCCTAAACCGGTAAATACCACCGGACTTGCCAGAAAGCCATTACAGTAGTCAAATTTTATTGAACCGGTCAAACAGAGGAAAAAAAATTACAAACTTCACAGACAGAGATTTTAGACGTCCCAATGACAAATCGATAATTATTCCAATCGGAATAGCAATATTTTCTGCAACCCTCATCTTTTTTGGCATATCAAAATGCTCGATTTCGACGCCATTGTATAAACAACTTTNCCAATCGGAATAGCAATATTTTCTGCAACCCTCATCTTTTTTGGCATATCAAAATGCTCGATTTCGACGCCATTGTATAAACAACTTTTTTTAAACAAGCCTTTAAACCCATATGTTTATAAAGGTTTCAAACGTTTTTAACCAGTTACTTGGGCTTATTCAATTAAAAACCGAGACTGGCCATCCCTGGTACAAGCATAAAAAATTAGATATACATGTCACTTTTGTTTTGCATGTAAAACAGCTTTTTATGCTATTTATAAAGCGACACATACTTGTTTCTTGATTAGTCTCCACTTGGATAATCCCATCGTGAGACGACCAAGTGAAACCCGTTCAAAATTGTTAACATAAATCCTTGAAAACGACGACTATGTCGAGTCTTTATCTGCTCCTTATGCTGCTTTTTATCTACCTCCAATCGGTCCAAGTGCGGAGTTGTAAGTGAAAGGAATTCTTTCAAACAAATTTCAAAGGTTTACCAGAAATCATTTCAGCGTCATTTTTTACGATCTCTTTTCAAACAGACGATTGTCGAGATACAGGATGTCCGCCTGCTTACAAATGCGACTGGAACGGTGGGCGATTTGAGTGTGGAACGTTTCCAAACAACCGCCAAGTAATTTATAATCCGTGGTGAATAATAGTCTTACGTTTTTTAAGGTTATATTTCTTGTACAATTTTTCATTGAAATTCAATTTCCGGTAATAAAAACGAACGCAAACTAAGCATAAGACGTATTTCGAAAAATATATTTACTTCTCCGGTCGGTTGCTTACATGTTCGGTACCCACCCAAGCTGGTTCCATTTTTACCTTTGACCCTGCCAAGTCTTCTTTTTTGGAGCTTCTTCTAGAGCGTGTCATTCGCATTCTGCACGATATTAAATGATTCGTCCTCGTGGCGCGCGTCGCAAATGCATTATAGCCAAGTCATCAACTCCGTCGCAATTTGTTTTTTAAACCAAACTCACAATGTTTTTCTTGCTTCGCTTTCAAATAAATTGTTATATGCACGCTCCTTCTTTGTTTGCTCATTGTTCTGAACTGTATGAGTCCTTTACATGCTGGGCGACCGACGAAGACAAACACAAACTATGACAGTCATGCAAGGAGAAAAGCGAACTGCCATGGATTGGGAACGCAGATAAATCGGATAAACTTTTACTTTTTAAACTTCTAACCTCTGTTCTAATCATGCCCACCCATGGAATACATTTCATAAGCAAGCACAAATGCAAATATTTTCATACGTCCTTTTCTATAAACTACAAACTAGAGCCAACCCAGACACATAATTTCCATGTTTAATCTTGCTTAAGCATATAAAATGGACAATAATGTGAGAATCCTGTCTTGGAAAAATAATCATGTACCAAACTGTACTATTACTGTATCGTAGTTATGTCCATTTTTTAGGTTGCCTCCTGATAGCATGGCGATGATTGTGAAGCCTTTTTTTTGAACTTTTAAATTCAGCAACTATTGGGCTCCTGCACTTCGAAACGTTTAAACAATTTTTTTTGCTGTTGATGAAAGGATACTTCCTTTTTCTAACAAAATCTGGACTAACTTTATTTTCAGTGTCAGTCCAGCCCACCCAGTAAAACTCTGAATAAATCCAGTTAAAACACTAGTTTTCAGCAGTGCAGTCTGTCACTCGCTAATGACACGCATGTACCTATCTATGTGAATGAGTCACACATGCATGTTGCCACTGACCCTGTTTTGACGTTTGGCACATTTACTACTCACACGAGATAATTGTGCCAATTGACACAATCAACTATGTTCTTTTGCGCTAGCCTCATGCCATGAAGAAAAATGCAATGGCAAATGCCCGAATAATCTTAATTTACCAAGTAGCTTACTGCTGTATGAACTTGTTGCTGCGAAGACCAAGCCTAAATGCTTTTTACTGGTTACACGCAACTTAAGCAAGTAATGCACATCAACCTATATTTTTACTAATCGGTGATTTATTGTCAGTCACATGAACTCTCCGTCGAGCATCATGAACAGCGCCATTTATGTATAAGAATATGAAAGTTTTGAATATTATAATTAAAATGTAAAGCGTATTGGTTTAGTAGCAAAATTAAATATCGCTGTCTCCAATTTGTCGCAAAAGTAATTTATTTTTTACACGTGCATTGAAGAAAGTGCTGTTTTTATTTTTTATGCTGTTTTCCATTTCCTGGTCTGTTGATTGCATTCAAAATCATTATTTTTCAAATGTAAATTTTCTTCTTTCGATACGAATACAAAATTGAGAAGGGCTAGAAAAACAATCGCGGTTTATACCTTGTACGTCATGATTAGCATAATGCCCCCTTTCTGTTTCTCCCGCACGTTGTCGTTCCTTTCCAGAATGTTGTCTGTTTCGTTTCTATGGATTTTAATATGTGCACTCGCAAGCGTGGACGCATCTGACGGCGTTCTGATTTCGAAACCATTGAAAATATTCATAGAGAATATACTTGGCAATTGTTTGACCAGGATAGGTATTCCTGCTGATGGTAATCCTGCAGAGATATACGTAAATATTCAAAACGGATGTAATAATACTCCCTGCCCTACGTTCATCACCGAGAAACTAAATGAATCCGGGAGGAGCGCTGAAATCGTCACAGCAAATAGAAAACAAGTTTTATGGACGCGCTATAAAATGTGCTACTCTCGGTTGTACTTAATAGACAAGACTAAAGACTTCTCTTCGGTTATCCAGAATCAATTTCCAAGCATTGCTAGGTCAAAGGAATCGCTAGACTACATAATATTCTGGGAAACATCCACAACTGGACTTGTTTCCTCAAAATATCTTGCCCAAACGAAATACTTTGGGTTGTTCACCGATTATCGTGTTTACATTGGCCAACCTGTTTCAAAGAAATATGAAATAGGACTCATGTGCATTATCTGCAGCTCATCCAGCCTTCGAACAAAATTTGCAAATCCTGTGGCTTTCTTCACAGAGAATGTCACACAAAGCTCTATTCATTCCGAATGGAAACGTCTTCATACGAACCATCATGGCCTGGAGTTTAGCTGCGAGGACTGTTGGATAATTGGAAAGCTTACAACACTCGCAGAAGTTATTGCGCTAAACTTCAATGCAACATTGATTCATGTAACAAGACAAACTTCTAGCCGATACGGATACATTACTTCCGTTTACTACTTGGGGGCGTCTACAATTACCAACTTTTTTTCAAAGCGGCATGGACTTCCATTTCAAATCGTTCCTTCTTCACTGATGTCATTCGGGTATCAAATGGTAACAATTGTTCGCAAGTCGGATTTGTCGCATACTGGGTGGACCGCAGTTGTAAACCACACTTAGAAAATTACGTTCCGATGGTGATGATATGAGGGCTATGTCGCTGTCAATCATTGGGCCACTGCTGGATCATTGGGATATAGGCAATTATAGCTCAATATGTAACGTCATTTTGGCAATGTGGTCGTTTCTTTGCATGTCGCTTACAGTTCTTTATGGAGGAGACATGTTTTCGTCAATTTCGGTCCTAAATCCGCCCCTGTTTCCGACCAAATTTGGGGAATTAGGTTCAGTGAAATCCCACGTGATTTCTTACGAGGCGGCATTGGTTCGGAACCGCGCCATTAGTAAGCTTGCGTTAACATTTGAGGCATACTTCCACGACAATGGGTTGGTACCCCAAAATGCAGCGACAATAGCACGCTATCAACGACTCGGGTCTGAGCTAAACCGAAACTTTTGTAATGACAGTGTCGGCGGCTTCAATCTAACAAATCAAGATAGCCCATTTGTCTGTTTAACGAGAAATAATCAAATGCATTTTGAGGGACCTGTGACGTTTGTTAACTTTAATGGCCTCACACAAGCGCTGCGAAGTGCGTACCAAAGCTCGCCAAAATTTTGGTTAAGCTCGACCCAATTTGCCTCCGAGTTTACATCACTCAAACCTGTCATTGTTCAACAAAATTATTTTGCAAAATTGACCTATCCTGTGATTAGCAGCTGGTTTACATCCGGCCTGGAAAATCGTGTAGAAGACTACGTGAGTAATTCAACAGTTCGTGTAAGATATTTCGGGAGTTCAGTTCGAGTACCAATTTATACCGATAAGGAGTCGGAAAGGTCGGCTGACTTTGATCCGATGAAGCTGAACGCCATATATTCGGTATCATGGATCATTTTTGTGTGCGCAGGAGTGACAGCCGTAGTATTTTTAGTAGAATGTTGCACAATTATGAGTAAATTAAAGCTTTTTAAGAGAACAGATGTAATGAAGGAGCTGCATGTAAATCAGAAAAGAAAAAAAGAAAAAAGCTAGAAAACCAATCAGAAAAAAAGAAAAACCAAAGTAAGAGCATTCAGATGAAAGCTTTCCATTGTAATACATCGACCCGTCCTCAAAAAATGTTACAAGCATCAAAATCTACTGGCAAAGAATTTCTAAGCTAGGAACTCCGTCGACAAAACGTCTTTCGCATTTTTAATTTGTGAATGTGTAACTTGTCACTCGTTGTGTTCTTGTACTGCGAAAAACATAAAATGTTCACTGAAGAAAGTCAGTTTCCTTTCTACTAAAAAAAGCCCCATAAACTTGCCTCATTTTTATTTACAGGCTAGCTTATTTTCTGAATGAGGCAATTCAACTGAGCTTTTTTTCTGTCAGTGTGTCACTCGCTGCTGAGTCACACGCATGTTGTCAATGACCTTACTCGAACGTTAAATTCCTCGTGGACATGAGATAAATTTGTCAATTGAGACAATCAAGTTTCTCTTGTCCTAGCGTCATAAAAACGTGCAATACTAACAGCATAATAATACGCAACGTTGAATGAGGAATTTGGATTCGCAAAGTAGCAGTTTGTTTACATCAAGCTTCGGCTGGAAATGTGTTTGAGCATGGCAATGGCAACTACAGGACGAAATCCCTTGGCGTTTTGTCTTGCATGAACACGATACTTTCGTATTTTTCTCTCATTTTTGAATTTTGCAGTATCGAACCCTAGAGCTCAATGCTAAAATTATCTGTACATCTTGCATCTCTGTTCTTTTCAGGGTTCAAGGAAGCACCAAAACTCGGCTGCAACTCAAAACAATTCTAACTTGGAAACTTGCTTCGTATTTAGTAGCGAAAGCTGACTGTCTGCTAATCTGTAAATCGTATAACTTCGGAACTACAAAGCACTCAAGGTTAAAATTTGCCATACCTAACCTTTCATACACATTAGGCTCATGTACATATAGTATGTGCATCATCACGTGGATCATGCACATAAAGAGCATTAAGTACATCGTATCACTAAGGCTTTCACTTTCGCTACTTTAAGATTTGGCAGTGCATCGAACTGGTTTTGGTTGGGTAAAAATTCGTCGAGCTTGTACTGCAATGACCACTAACTTAAGTTAGCTGAGGAAAACGATGCAACAAACATTAATACAACCATTCAAAAAAAGATTTCATGTGACATGGATGGAACGTTTGAGATACGTTCCAGCCCATGCCCTGCCTTACGTCATTTTATGCATAGCGTGGTAACTAATTAAATCATATTAGTTAACAATCAACTTCCTCTTCATAGTAAAAAAATACTCTTTCCCTCTGAACAGAGGTTTTCGTGGAAGAAGCCAAATGATGGTTTCGTTGTAAAACGTAATTTTCTAACTATAAAAGGGAGTAGAGAGCGGCAGACCAGTTAGAGTTTCACATGTGTCACTGTTTCAGGTTGTATGTCACATATTAATTGTCACACTAGCATTTAAAGGCGATAGTTTCTAATTTTTTCAAACCAATCAGAGGCTGGTTTCCTTTTCCAGTAACCGAAATGGTTCGAAAATCTGTTCGATACGCGTTTACACGAGGAGAGCCCGAATTAAAACCGGGCAATACACAAACCTACAACGGTGTGGACTACAAAGCAAGGTTAAGTTAGGTTAACACTTTTTCAACAGGTTGTTACTGATAAAACAGCAATTTTTATTGTAGAAGGACCGAAAACAGTTTCTTTCATATTGGTCGCAACAACTAATATGTAAATTAGAAATCTTTTTTTAAAACATTTCTATACATTGATAAACCGTTTAAAAACATTTTTCTAGAGCTCGCCTCCAAATCTGTTGCTGTAAAAACTTTTTATAACCGCTTTTGGACATTTATGACCAAAGCACAGTTTTCTGTTTACATTTTCGTCTTGTTTGTCCTCGTCTCTTCGTTAAACTTATTTTGTTCTTTTGCATAGATTCAGTTGCACGAAAAGTATCGTTATTCGTTCGGTTATGTTTTTCGGGCGGCTCAAAGACAGCCAGGATCTGGAACCGGCAATAGTAAAGAGCCTAAGCGATAAGGGAATCGTGTTGGGTAACCCGTCACGTCGCATTATCACAGTGCGAATCGCGATCGTCGCCAGTGAAGACGGTCTCTCTGGGAAAGTAGAAAGCGGAGATGGGCAGATATTCTGTCCTCAGACAGATATAGAAGTTGACGTGACTGATGCCGTGAAGAAAACTCGTTTCTTGGTTGACTTGCCAGAGTGTCGCGTCATCCCCGCGAATACAGTGTTTGACATCAGGTTCCAATTGGACGTAAGGAAACTGTAATTAGTTTATACAATAATTAGTGAATTGTCCTTAAATAATTCGGTTGGAATTTGCAATGATTTCTCAGGTTACCCCTGATGGCGATGGGGACACGAGAGTTTTACGGGCTTCCTCTGAGCCAGAACTTATACAAAAAACATGCAATAAATGGTCAGCGGGAGGGGAAAATTGAAGCTATGAGTGGGTCCAAGCAGTGTGCTGGTTTTCTTTTTGAAATTCATAGCGATTGAAACTCATCAGGAATATATTTCGCTTCATCAGAATCCTGAAACTTGTTACTGCTCTCTGTTGAAAAGAAGATGCCAACTTCAATTGTTTTCATGATTTATAAATATCCTAAATAATAAAATACAAATAAAATTTGATTTCAAGCACATCCTCAAATAATAGACTTGGTATCTCGTCCATATAAAAAAAATCCTGCATTGATGATGCACATGCTAAGGATTATGTTACGGAATATATGCAAATACTTTCACGAGTGTTACGAATTTGAGATACAAATACTTCATGGCTTTATGCTTTTTATGATAACACAATGGCCCAGACTTATTACTTTTACTTCCACAGTAAAACATTAATTATTCTGTCCCAACATTTGACATCGCCTGAGGAACGCACGTACTCCCACTCGGCATTCACTGAGAAACAGTGGCTAAGAGCAGTAGAAGACTTCCATCCCACAAGAAAGTTTGTAATCCAGTCGTCAAATGACATGGGCTTACGTTCGCGAGTTCCGCGGCCTGTCTTATGTATTATGTACTTATATATGTGTCCAACTATTCTCAAAATTTGTTACATCCTGAACAATCTGACCAGTGAATAGTCGGTTCTTGTGAAACAATTTTTCATAATTTTATTGTTTGTTTTATGCACTTAAATTAGTTGAATGGTTAAAATAAAAATGCATCATATTCATTAAATATATTCAGAGTACTGTACCTTGAAATCAAAGGTATTAGTCGTTTGCTGGTGCTCTTACAGTACTTAAATCTTAAGGTATTAATCGTTTGCCGGTGCTCTTACAGTACTTAAATCTTTCTTTACATATTTTGTTCTAGCAATGTTCAGCAAGAGCACCGGCAACAGATTAAGTTCTGACAGGGTGTGAGAATGTGAGGATTTGCATTTTCACATATGTAATGTCGTCCAAAACCCACACAATTTTTTTTTCATTTCATCACCTTTAAAGAACTTCTATGAAATTTTGACCTTTAAACTATCTTTCCTTTCTTTCTGCTTGATGTTCTTAACTTGCAACGAACTTACCAGAGTGACATCGAAGAGGAGGCTGTTTACGAGCAACACTTGAGTATTTAGAGATGCAGATAAGGCTGGCCTTTTCACAATTCGTTTGATAAAAACTTCGAACCACTACTGGCCTCACCACATAATCTTCCCTCTCATTTTTCCCGTGTCAAAAACCGTTCACAAGGGAACAATGCATTTTTAAAGCTAACAGCTGTTGTCACTTACGAATAGCCCAAACGAACAGAGGGAAACTTGTGTGACTCGGGAAGTATACGTGCCTATGTTATGCCTTCTTCATGTAGTTGCAAAATTATCATAGTAGCAAATCTTTTGACGTATTCTACGAATGTTCTAGAACTCTTGCACCTGCCGAATTTCATGGTCGGGAAATCCCCAATTCTTTGGCTATATTTTAAGAGCACAATAAAATTAGTTGTTTTCCCGGGCAACCCGAAATCCATCGAATGAATTCAGTAATAATTAGTTGGTCTTAGAGCTCAGCGTTGTAAAAGTATACACAAGTTTTTACGGTTCAACACTATTCAACATCCAACATGTTTACGAGTTTGGTCCAAAAATATGTAACATTTGTTACAAACACGAGCTCCGATTTGTTTCGTATTATCCCGATTCGGTTCACAGTCTCAGGACTTGTGCGACTGTCGCCAGTCATTAAATCCAGACATTTCTCAGCATGGCTTTCACTACAAATCTGTTCAATAATTGCATCCATTTTTGAAATATGGACCCACTGGAAGTTGCCTTCGATCGAAAGAAACTTGTTTGTGCTTCTTTTCCAAGGATGTCTTATAGTTCCCAAGATGGCTGCTCTCGTAGTTTTCACTATGTACCATTTTAAGGCTCTAGAGCTTTGCCAGTTTCTCAATTCATTACCACGATGCCGCCTCCAGAGTAATATCGTCACACTTAATTCCACGGAATTTCGGGGACGTCCGGATAACAACCGCATATTTCTGCTGCTTTTGCTCCTCTGCTCCACTGGAAGCTTCTTCCTGTTCTCCGGGATGGTACCGACAGGATCCTACTTTTGGCCGTGTCTGCAAAAGGAGAACATTTTGTCCCGCACAGGTCTACCGTGTTGCTCGAATCTATACGCAAGCTGTCTTGTTGCGTATCAGTTCGTTACTTTACTGCCTGTATCTTTATTGGCTACCAACGGAATTGTTATTGGATACGTCACACTCCAGGAAATCCGTGTGAACATTAGACATCTGGCATTGTACATGCGCCAATCTCGTCATCCGAGTGTATCCCTGACAGAATGGAAGCATCAATGTGGAATGTTGTACAGGCAAATTCAAATCCTGGTAATATTGAGCAACAACTGCTTCCAAAACTTCATATGGCCAACGACCCAGTTTTGTGGAGCTTTGAACTCGATCCCTATTTTGTTCGCAATAATTGTCGTTGGGGACAGTGTTCCGAGAATTGTCCTATATGGCCTGATATTGAGCACAGTCGAGATCCTTTGCATCTGCTGCACTATCCTTCACCTAGGAAGTGAGCCGATTTTGTACTCAAGAAAAGTTCAGAACCTGGCCAGGTCGTGGAATGCATGCAAATGGAGCAAAAAGTTTTTCAAAAGCTGTCCCCTCATTTCTCTAAAAGTTGGTGAGCTGCATCGAATGGATCGAGGTCGAGTTCCGGCATTTTTACGATTTGTTCTTCAGCGGACGGTTTTCTTGGTGGTCAAGTCAAGAACGACCAAGGTCACCTTTAATCTGGTTTCTAGACGAGGCTTGGCACCAAACAATTGTTAGTTCTCGTGATTTTATAAAAAGAAAACCACAAGTTTAGTCGTTAATTGTATGATTATTGTTCTATTAGTATGATTGCAGTTCGTAAAAAAATTATGAATACTACGGATGTATCAATATCGATTAATTATCTGGTTCCACTCGGTCGTCATTATTAAATGATGAAGATAGGAAAT
>VICI01002635.1:0-15840 GCA_019593645.1 Akabosia matsudoensis
CTAAATTATTATTAATCGTCCAATTTTCACGTGTCGGAGCGTTCCTTTAACACGACATGTTGACTTGTGTATATCATGCCCTATTAATGCTCTCGTCAATTTAGTTTCATTACGACTCATGTTCCATTACAAAATGGACACATAGAAGCAGTGGAACCATGATATTATTGGGATGATCATAATCATTAATTCATACAATACGTACCTCAATATTTCCACCAACTCTAGCAAGAAGAGGTGGTAAAGGTCGATCTCGTTCTTCTCTGCGTTCCATGCCTCGTCGTCTGCGTCGTGTACCAGCTTCAGCTAAAAAGAGAGGACAGAATATATAATACAAGGATCAACCTACTGCAGTAATCCTAAGACAGCACTTACTTCCATCGTTCTCGAAGTCATCATCATCCCTGTCTTCGTCAGACGGAGCTGAAAAGTCCGAATTATACTCCGACACATTATCTTGCCACGTCGTATCTTCTCTGCCGTCATTGGTGTCGTTGTAATTGACTTGCTTCCGAACACGCTTCCCTTTGCCGAGCGACCTTGCCAAATCCTCCTGCTGTTGTTCGTAATGATGCCGCAGGAGTTTTTCCCAGTACGCTGGATCCGTATTTTCAGCTTCCTGCTTGATAACTTCTGTTTCAGTCTCTTCTTCCTCTTCGCCATCTTTTGTCACGTATGAAGCTACTTTGAAGGATGATAGATACTCGTTGGCCCAGTTCTCTTTCTGTTCAATGCCCTCCTTAGATCTGTCCAGCAAATCACGAATAGCTTCGTCCGTGTAGTGAATGGTTGTGTCATCCCCTTTACCTTCCTCTTCTTTGAACAACTCTTCAGTGCCAAACCTAATGATGTCATCAAGTTCTTGCTTCGAGAAGTTTCCACCTCTCCTTGTTTCAACGACAAGATGAGTCAACATCATTTTCTTCTTTGCCACTTGTGTCACTCTTTCTTCCACAGAGTTTCTGGTAACAAACCGGTAAATCATAACTTTGTTTTGCTGTCCAATACGATGGGCTCGAGAGAAAGCCTGAATGTCGTTGTGTGGATTCCAATCAGAATCATAAATGATTACAGTATCGGCAGTAGCCAAGTTGATTCCCAAACCGCCGGCTCTTGTCGACAAGAGGAACACAAACTGTTGTGCACCTGGAGCGTTGAAACGATCGATGGCCTCCTGACGAATGGAACCTGTGATGCTACCATCGATTCTTTCATATTTGTATCCCTCCCCTTCCAAGAAATCTTCCAAAATATCCAACATTTTTGTCATTTGAGAGAAAATTAAAACTCTGTGACCTTGCTCCTTGAGGATGGCGAGCATTTTTTGCAACAAGACAAATTTTCCGGCAGCTTTTGTTAGCGCCTGGATTTCAAAAAGCCCGTTGGGCATAGTGGGTGCTTCCATCATAGCTGCAGAGAACAGATATGGATGGTTACAGCATTTCTTCAAGTCCATCATAATATTCAGAAGTGTGACCTGTTGTCCACCAGTTCTACTGTTAAGAGCTTCAAAGTTTCTCGTCAAAATATATTTGTAGTACTTCTTCTGCATTGGCGACAGCTCAACTCTGACGATAAACTCGGACTTAGTTGGCATGTTCTTTAGTACGTCAGCTTTTAGACGACGCAGCATGTGAGGTCCCAGCATGTCATGAAGCTTCTTTACCTGGTCCTCCTTGTTGATGTTGTCGAACTCAGCTTGGAACTGAGTCAAGTCATTGAACTTTTCAGGACAAAGGAAGTTAAGCAGATGAAACAATTCCTCCAAATTATTTTGAAGGGGTGTGCCGGTAAGTAACAATTTGTACTGAATTGGATAACTGTTCAAAATTTTGAAAAACTTGGACTGATTGTTCTTCAAACGATGTGCCTCGTCCACAACAAGTACAGACCAGTCGACAGATCCCAAACAGGCGGTGTCAATAGATATCAACTCGTAAGACGTAAGAAGAACATTGAACTTCGTGGCTCCACGTAACCTCGATGCTTTTCCACCTCTTGTTGCAACATCTTCATATGAAAGCTCATGTTCACGAATTACTGTTCGGCAATCTTTGTCCCCGATATAAGTAACGACGTAGAAATCTGGAGCCCAAGTTTCAAACTCACGTTCCCAATTGATAATTGTCGACAGAGGGGCACTAACAAGAAATGGTCCGCGACAATGTCCCTCTTTGAATAATGAGTACAAAAATACGATGGTTTGGATGGTTTTTCCGAGACCCATCTCGTCGGCAAGAATGGTATCTGTGCCTTGACCCCATGAATACCGCAACCAGTTCAACCCTTCAAGTTGGTACGGGTGCAACAGCATTCCGTTTACTCCGATATAATCAGGCTGCTGGTCGTACTTTCGTTTCAAATCGGCAATGGGTTTGTCTGGAGGTGGATTGATGTACTTGTAAACAAACTCGCCCTTCTTAGACTTCCCTTTCTTGTCCTTCTTCCTCGAACTGGGATAACCTGGATCTCCAAGTGCTACTGCACGGAATTCATGATAAATGTCAGTGTATTTTCGAAAGTCTGGAATTTCTTCATCTTCGTCTTCCCAGGATACTCGATCATACGTCAACTCTCTCCACTTCACCAAGTACTGTGTTGTTCCATCTCGCAGAGTTCGATGATTAATGACACGATGAATTTGGAGCCATTCAGGGCGAATACCAAATCGGTAAAACCGTTCTTCTAAGGGATCCACCTTTCTTTCATCATCTTTCTTCTTGCGCCTTCGGTACGATGCATCTTCGTCATCCAATTTGGGAGGCTCCTCACTGTCAACTTTTCTGAAGTATGCACGCAACATTGTTGGATGGTAAACTTCCAGAGCCAATTCAGAGATCCATTCACAGTGCCAATACGAGCGACCTGTCCAAGCGACGAAGAACTCACGAGTTGGCTTAGGTGCAAACTTTTTCTCTTCTGCTGAAAGGGCATGAAACTTCTCCCTCTCTTCTTTAGTTTCCACCCACCTCCAAGTAAGAATTTTATCCACTTTGGAATGCAACTGCTCACACTATAGTAATCAAATGAACAATACGAACTGTAAATAAGCATTCCATCAACTAGTCCTAATTGAAAAATATTGGGAGTACTTACAGCGCAACGTGGACACCTCCAGTCTCCATCAGGTATTTCTTTTAAGGGAGGATTCAGACAAAATGTATGGTAAGCCCATGGACAAGAATCGCAACAGAGCAGTTCGCCACCATCCTTGCACTTCCTGCAGAACTCGTTATGTTCATCGTCCTCATCTCCACCCGGAGCTCCTTCAGTTTCACAATGGGGACATGACCATCGTCCTTCGGGAGCTTCCTCCAACTCTGGTTCTAGACAAACCAAATGATATGCTCGAGGACATGTGTCACATAAAATGATTTCTCCTCCTTGTTGACAGACTTCGCAGTAATCTTGGTGGTCTGTTTGCTGTTAACGAAAACGAAACATGAAGTAATTAATTGGGTATTATAAAGCAAGACGTTATTTTGGATTAACGTGATGAGATACCTCGTTTCCGTCTTCATCCATTTTAGAAGTGGCCTTTTTGGATTTCTTCTTTTTGTACTTGTTGCCAATTTTTGTTTTCGCTTTCTTCTTCGGTCCAGGATCTTTAGGTGGTTCTTCCTCGTCCTTAGAAACTTCCTCTGCTTCCTTAAGCATTTGTTCGAATTCAGCATCTGAATCTTTGTCTGATTGACTGTTAGCCTCGTCCTCCTATGCAATGAATTTGCACGTTAGTTGAATGGAAATTGATTGAATTTCACTTTTTGCACGAACACATGTAAAAAGAAATGTGTCTTAAACTTACTGAACTTCCTCGTTTCCTCTTCCCAATTCTGATCTTCAGAGTCGGAACTTTGCTTTTGGAACCCTTAGATTTCATCTTTCTGCTGCTTCGACGGCTTTTCTTGGAAGACGATTTACTATCTTCGTCATCTTCTTCGTCGTACTCCTCCTCAGCACGAGAAGTGTCAACTGTCGTCTCTGCTTTGCTTTTATCCTCTTCGGCTTGTTCCAAATAAGGGTTGTCAGCAGCAAATTCTCTCCACTTCGCAGCCACCAACATCATAATTTTAGACACGGCCACTTTAGGATTCTCCTTTTGAAGAATGGGCCGGACGTGCTGTTGGAACTGCTTATAGGTAGAAAATGTTTGGTAGTCGTCGTCTTCGAATGGAATTTCAACATCTACCAATCCCAATTGATCGCATACTTCCTGAACGTTTGGAAACTGGGTTTCTAAAAGCGGAAGTAAGTAATTAAAATGTAATACATACGTTACAAGATAATGTTAGACAGTCAACTCAAATATCGTACCGGCAGGTGGAGTTCCTGGACCCTTTGAAGTTCGGTTCCGTTTGCTGGTTCTCTTGCTGGAACCATAGTCGGAGTCTTCTTTTACATCCTCTTCCTCAACACTTCGTTCAGCGTATTCGTCCTCTTCCCCACTGTCAGATGACTTCTTCTTCTTCTTTTTCTTTTTAGATTTCTCACCCTTTGTTCTCCTCTTTTTACTCATTTTCTTTCTCTTTTTCGCACTTTCAGGATCCTCATAATCCTCATCATCATCCTAAAATCATCACATTACATTTAAAGATTCATTCCAATTACTATTCAAAAGAAATAAAACCTAATTGTTGTTCAATATTTACCTGAAGCGCTGCATCTTCCTCAGCTGACACCTCCTCTTCATCTTCATTCCGGGTACCGGCTTCTTCATCGCCGTCTTCTTGTTCCCCTACTTCCTGTTCTTCCACCTCATCTGAAAAACGACAAAAAGTCATAATTGAACTAAACTCCTCATCACCGGATATCCCCTCATTAGTTCCAAGACCCCCATGACATCATGCAAGAACCCCTTAAGCCATATATATATACAAATTACCTCCCCCTGTCATCTCATAAATTTCATCCATTCTAACAGGTGACCACTTACAACCCCAAAAAATTAACCAATTTTAATTTCGCTATCGAAGAAAAATTATCCAAAATGGCTTCCTCCAAGTTCACCTCAACCAATTCTGTTCAGGGTGACCCGCATTGCTACCAAAGCGTGCACTACAACCAACCCAATCCGCTCCGCGTTCTGCTTCACCCTGCACAGTCTCTTGGGCAGCTAAACAAGCCCTCTTATCTAGTAGGTTCAAACAGCGCTTCTTTCTTTCTTCCTCTTTTGCAACTAATTGCCGGTCTGTTAACTTAACTAAGGCTTAAATAACTTTACTCTTACCTTGCACTGACTCATCATCTTGCACAGATGACATCTTTCACCACTGTTTACTTCACTGTTCAACTTGACTCTTTCCGGAAAACGTCAAAATTATAATCAAAACTCAATACCAGGGAGAGCGATACACAGAAACTTCTAACTTGTGAAAATGCTCAACCGAGACTGGGCTCCTCTCTTTATCCGAGCTACACAAAAGGTGGAACAAGGGTTCTTTGCTCGGTTCGCTCGCTTTTTTTTCTGTCTTTACTCCCAACAACAAAAAAAACTGAGTATCCCGTTCTGTTCTTTTCCCATCTAAAGCGGTTCAGCACCCTAGAAGAGGACGACGAAACATGATGATGGTGATGATGATAAGATGACAATGACAAGGAATACGCAGGAAGATTTTTATTCTACGATGCCTCGTCAATAATGGTTTGCACATAGGGACGCAATACTTGATTGGCAATACAAAGAATTGTTATTTCAATGTTGAAACTATTTAAAAATTAAGATTAATTACAATTTGGATGAAAGATGATGATGGGAAAACAGATACATTATTTTGCACGTTATTTTAAGGTGTTAACTGTTTATTCGTATGACAAGCATAGCATCATAGCTGGAAGTAACTTCTTCCCTTTCCGTTAGAACTTGGTTAGAACTCTCATGCTCTCAATAAAAACATGATGTATGAGTAGATAAAAATTGTTGCGATTTTATGACAGCATTTTACAACGGTTTTTCAACATTTGAATTGATAAAGAAATCGGTGAAATTCATATTGATTTGGTTGAGTGTAAGGTTTCGCGTTGAATTGTAAGAAAAGTGATGTATTTTCAAGTAACTTATTCCCTCTGTCTTGTCAATTTTAGGATTTTTCAATAATTTATTTGTTTTTTTAATGTCTCAGATGCTGCTTTACATAATTAACGAGCATTATCAATATCAGCACCGGAATGCAAGGTGTATGCTTACGCATAATATGGATATGTGAGTCCAATGTACAATGCAGGCACACTGTGCAAACCAGTTCTCGTCTCTGATAAATCAGCTGAGTGAGAGGGTGCAAACGACAACATCGTAAATCTTCAATCTTAAATAGTGGTTTGTTTTCACGATCATTAAACAAAGTTAAAATCTGCAATATTGAAATACTGAAGTGAAATAGCATTTATAAGGTAAGCAAAAATAGCATTAAGAATGAGACGCACGGGAGATGACACTGAGGAAAGGTTGTCAAATGACGCAGTATTTCTATTTAGGTACACGTCAAAAAAAGCGGAAAAATACACGAAAAAGATTAGTGGTGGTGCAGGAAGCTCATTAACCACACTCAGCTAATATGTAAAGTTGGAGGAGAGAATGTTAAAGCTAATTTGTGCTGCGAATAAACAAGGCAAACGGAAACTAAAGGACATGTCCTTTCTTCGAAGGCTCCTCTGCCAGGGACGAGCCCTACTTTCGGAGTACCAACTATTCGGATATCATCGATATAACGGACAGCCGGATTGGAGATTTTTAAAGATTGAGTTACCTCCAAGGGGTAAGCCTCTTGTTGGAGGTCATGCAGGTAGATCTCCTGCAAGTCGAAGTGCGCCTACTCCATCACTTTCTCTACCCGAACTTTCTCGTTCTTCCATTACTGGAAGAATTACTGGAAATGTTGGAAGGTCTAGGTCTCCAGGCTCAACGTTGCAATGGGTTGGGGAAGAATTCAGGTGAATAGATTTGTAACTTTGAAGTACTTTTTAGATTTTAATTTATCGATGTACTTATCGTATATTTCAGGAGGATTTTTATCAATAATATTTTAAGCCGTGTCACAACCAATGAGCAAATTGCAAAGAAAACTGCACAGCGTTTGCTGTACGGAGATTCTCGACCTTTTTTTGCTCTGGTTGGAGTATCAATGGCCGCTGGGGGAGCTTCCGGAATGTTAACTCAGGAAAGTGAGTTTGACAGTCTGTGCTGGGAAATTCGAGCTTCGATGATAAAACAGGAAAAGAAGAGCAAAATTTTGGAAGCTCAAATTGTCACCGATGAGGGTACAATATCTGTGAAGGACCTGAAATTCGGCAGCCTCATAAAGCAAGGATGTAGCGCGGCTGTTTACTCGGCAGAATGGGTTCAGCCTACGGAGACTGCCTCTAATTCAAATCAGAGTATCACTTCAACGAACCCAGCCCAGCCATTGGCTGTTAAAATGCTGTTTAATTATGACATTGAGTCCGTCGCCTCATCCATTCTTCGCGGAATGGTACGGGAAATTGTACCTGCAAAGCATATTAGCCTAGATAACATCCTTGAATTGAATAGAGGGTAAGGATGGACCAGATCTTGAAGTATTTTCTGTTGGTAGTAGTAAATGTGTTATAGCTATGATTGTTTGTTGTAACAGAGTTTTCGACACAGTGAAACGTTGTCCCCCACATGATAACATCATAGAAATAAGTCATGCTTTTGTGGATCAAATACCTGTCTTACCTGGAGGAATGGAGAATTATCCATCTGCATTGCCTCGAAGACTGAATCCTCAGGATGGATTAGGACGAAATATGAGCTTGTTCTTAGTCATGAAGAGGTGAAATCATAGTGATCATAATGCTTAGTAGACACAAACGTTGCATTTACTGACGGGCTGTTATTTGCTTAAGGTATGATTGCAACCTCTCGGAGTTTCTGAACGCGAGGAGTGAATTGACTTTTCGTCAACGAATGCTACTTTTGACGCAAATTCTCGATGGCGTTGCCCATTTGGAACGAAACAAAATAGCTCACAGGTACTTTTCACTGTTATTTCAACTATGAGTGAGTATGTATTGACAAACTGGGATTTGATCTGATTATAAAAAATTTTTCTAAATAGGGACCTCAAGACGGATAACATCCTGTTAGATCTTAGCGGAGGCGATGATGCTCCACGTGTAGTACTTACAGACTTTGGATGTTGTCTAGCGGACAAGTCGAACGGCTTACAGTTGCCATTTCACAGCTACGATACTGAGCGAGGAGGTAACGCAGCTTTGATGGCCCCTGAAATATCAACCGCTGAACCTGGTTCCTGGAAGTGGATATCATACGAAAAATCCGATGCTTGGACGGTTGGCGCAATAGCATATGAAATATTTGGCCAAGCGAATCCCTTTTATAATTCCCTAGACAGCAGAACTTACAAGGAATCAGACCTACCTGACATAACAGGAGACGCTTCTCCAAAAATGAAGTATTTGATTAAGGACATGTTGAGGAGAAATCTAAATGATGTATGTATTTTATTAATAATACATACAAGTGATCGGTGAAACTCAACTAATGATGGAGCTTTATTTTTTAAGAGATTGAATGCGCAAACTGCTTCAATTATTTGTCATTTGCATTTGTGGGCACCATCCGCTTGGTTGTCGAAAAACAAAGCACCTGAGGATTCAGAGGTAGTTTTTATGAATGTATTGTTTTAAATATTGAATCATTTTCATTATTCTGTCTTTGCCCGGGATGAATTTCAGATAATGCAATGGTTAGTAACATTAACCACAAAGGTTCTGTGCAATGGATCGGAGGAGCTGCAATTTCGAATGATTCAAAACTTTTTGCGACGAGTTACATTTCGTGAAGTACGGGATGGAGTTGGATGGCTGCAGCGAGCGTCGTGAATTTACTGTCATCAGATGGTGCGTCGAAAAGTTACCGTGCGTATTAGATATCCATAACAAAAATGTCCCCAGCTAAAAACCATTAGCAAACTTTCTTTCAAAATTATGGTTTCATTGTATCAAGTTACCCTAAATTACTACATACTACTCAGTTGCAAAACCATACTTTTTTGCTATGTTACATCGATTGCGTATTTTCTTAGCGATAAGTACAGGGCTCAAGGTCACCCTGGGATTGTTCTGCACTATCACATCTTTCAATTTCAGTTGCACCCCCTAACCGCTATATTGTTATAATCGTAAACGACATTGAACGAATTCGCAATAAAATCGAAACTTATTTGAATTAATTGCTACCGTCGTAGACTAATGATTGTACGACTATCCATCCCTCGATCTATATGCGCATTACCTTCATATTTTCGAGCAGAAGTTTTGGAAATAGTATTCTTTCATTACACATTATGCTTGTAACAATAATATTTTGTCAAGAGTGTAAGCTTTTGCTACAGGCAGGTTGTGGTTCTCAGAATACCTACAAATCACTAGCCATGGTTACTTATCATCAACGAAAACTTCTCTTGTCTTTGATTTCTATTTCAACAACGAATAAGCTCTTTTTGAACAGCACATACATTGGATTGCCCGAGGTCTTCTCAACGCGAAAAGCAACGTTGATTTTCTTTGAAGATTTTTATTTTTGTTCAAACGCCAGCCATACCGTGTGACCTTCTTACTGTTCTTCATTGCTTTCACCAATTCTCACGGGATCTCTTCCATCAAGCTGGTTCCGTTGAAATTCCGCTCAAATTATATTTTGTGAATCATATACATCAACAGGATCGTGAAAATGGGTGGGCCTCGAACTGTCGTAGCAGGTGGGAACGTACACATGAAATGATAATGCAAATAATAATCCTCGCCAAATGACCCTCTATCATTTTTTTAATTCTTTGGATTTCAGTTTTTCAGAAGTACCAAGCAGCCCGCTCCGCTTTTGCCGTAGAAATTGCAGATCTCGCTGGTCGACCTGAGTGTATCGAGCAACTAATGCAGGAAAATGTAATCTACATTTTGAAAGGTCTTCTCACGGATGTGTCCCTTTCAATACAGCAGAATGCTGCAATCGCCGTGGGAAAGTTGGCATCCCACTCGTCAGAAATAGCTGAGCTGCTGGACAAAGAGGATGTATTACGAACATTAGTTTATGTGAACATTGAAAGGCCACATGTACGTTCTATCCACTTTCTCCCCTATTTTTCATACAAAAGTAAAACAAAAGAAAAAATAGTTTCTCCAAGCCCTCGTCCTCACAGACTCTCGACCGCTTGCAATAATAACACCCCGCATTCCTCAGATTGTTGTATGGCAAAAAAAATATTTTGTGATGCGGAAAGCCTTTTGCAACATCATAAAATGCGTTTTCTCTTGGATTGCATAATCCATTAGCTCACATGTTTCCATTTGATTGTCATTGTACTCCAAGAAGAGAGTTCTATTTTTCTCTGTCCTACTTCCACACATTATTCCACATTTCTGAATGATTGTTCTCTCCATCACCTCGATTACTGTAGTATTCCCCTTTCTCTTTTTGTACAGCGCTATTTGAAGCGAGCCACTCTCCACTCGCTTCGGTCAATAGTGAAGCACAATGCAGCATTGGCCCGGAGTGTGGTTGAAATGGGGGGACTTGATTTGATTCTTGGATGTATGGAGGAATTCGATGCGTCAGTTAAAGAAGCTGCCGCCTTTGTTCTCGGCTACATTGCAAGACAAGATCTTACTCTGGCGCTGGCAGTTGTTGGTTCAGGTATAAAGCTTATGAACATATCATGCAAGGCTTGCCAAAACGAAACTATGCGTCATGACGCATTTTAGTAATGTTCCCAGCTTTACTTACTTATAAATCATGTGGTTCCCGTTCTCAACCATTTTCATTTATATGCCTACAGGATGTGTGCCGCTTTTAGTGATGTGCCTTCAGGAACCTGAAATTAACGTTAGAGTTGTCACTGCAAGTGCACTGGCTGATATTGCAAAACACTCTGAAGACACAGCTCAAGCAGTTCTAGACGCAGGTGCTGTTCCTCACTTGGTCCGGGCAACCAGTAATTTAGACGCTAGACTCAAAGTATGCTCTCAGATATGTTTCTAAATATATTTTCGCTATTAATGTCAATGGTATCGATCTGACCAACACTAAACGACGTAATTGAACATTGCAAGGACCCGTATACCCCAATTGTGTAGTTTCATAAGCAAAGAAAAAAACCCGTGGTGAAAGTTTGATTGCCAGTATTATGTTCAGTAGCAGGGTAAAAAATAAGCTGGCGGTGAAAGATAATTATCTCGACTTTTCCAAAAGATTTGCTTTTATTTTCTGTAGAAATGATCTTTTTTCTATGTGCTTTTCCTTGAAAACATATATTGAACAGCTTTTTATTTATGACCCGGGTTATTAAACTCATTAAACTCGAGTATAAAAGATGCGGTTAAGCTTTCAGAGTGTAATCACGTTGATATGTCGGACCAGATCTCATTTTCTCATCTGAGGCGTCCATGATTTTATATTCTTATTTTTTCTTTCAGCGTCAAGCTTTATACGCACTAGCGTCAATTGCAAAGCACTCCTTATACATGGCCGAGACCGTAATGGAGGCAGAAATATTTCCATTGGTACTAGAGCATGCGGGGCATACCGATGAGTTCATTAGGTAAAGTAGTGCAAAAAAAGAATTTCAGACTTAATGCGGGGAAAGCTTTATTTTGTCTCATTTCCCTTTGGTTTGTACGTAAAGTGGGGCTCACTATTTTATTTGCAAACTTTCGTCTGAATATGAAACCTACGAAATGACTTGTTTGTTTACTCACGTGTATAACTCCCTAATCTACTGACTGTTAGCAATGTTGTGACGATGACATTTGTTATTATTATCTTTTTTTGTGGATATTATGCAAACGCTTGTGTAATTATTTCCGGGTGTTCTTGCACCTGGCATTCTTTCAAAGAAGCAAAAAATCTAGCTCATAGCATGTGGATTATGTTATTTTGATTTTCTATTAATCTTCGTTTCAGGAAAGCTGCTTGTTCTCTGGTCAAAGAAATTGTGAAACACACTCCAGATCTGGCCCAAATGGTAGTCGAGTCCGGAGGCCTTGGGGTAATGCTGGACATAATTTATGCTCAAGATTAGCATGCATATTACATAACATGTTCAAGCCAATCTAATGATTTCCGTTTGGAATGGTATTATCAGGTCCTGATCAATTCAGTCATAAAAAATAAGGGAGAAAGCCGACTACCTGCTATACTTGCTGTCGGCTTCATCGCTGGCCATACACCTGCCTTGGGCTTGTCTGTCATTTACAGCAAGGTATGAAATTTTGGTCGTAATTGACCACAGACAAATACATACCTGCATAACACTATTTGCATACTACGCTGAATGGGAACCGTTTTGGAAACTGGCTCGTGTTTACATAAGCCAACAGCTTTTTTTCCTAAGGTTAACATACAAAAAATACTTGAAATCCAGTGGAAAGGGTTTATAATTATGTCCATGCAAATATTTTCACACGTGTCGTTTTAATACGTAGCATTTAGGAAACAATAGAGTTAATAATAGACAAAACTTGAATTGCTTGACAGATGTATGGGATCCGAAAGATATTTTTAAGCAAAACTCTAGGATGTATTTTACTTCAAGTTGATGTTTTGTTATGAATTATGTATATAGGGTGTCGATGCCTTGTCTCTAGCCCTGGATGAAGAGGCACACTCGCATGTGGGTGCAGCAGCTGCGTGGGCTTTAGGGTAAGAAAAAACTCGAATACGTTAACTACTTAACTTATCTTTTATTACTATATCATTTAATGCCAGCTTGTCGTAACATTTCTTAGTTGAAGTATTTAAAACGCTTAAACTTCCACTTCCACTTTTTTGAAAATTATTTGAGATACCGTATTGAAGCAAAATATATGGTGAGATCATGAATAGTAGGAAGGAATGAAGATTTAGACTTGAGTGGTACATGGAATGCTGCAAATTATTAGTTCGCGTAGCATTTACATCAGCCTATGTAACATTTAACTTTAAATGAAAGCCTTATTGTGTCAGTAAATTGCAAGATGATATGCGTTTCTAAAAATATCCCTGAACATGATCCAGACGAGTGTCATTATGACGCATTTTAGTAGTTGCATGCACTTATCAGTGTCGATAAATTTTTCTTTTTATTCTTTTTGAAACAATGTTCAAGCCAAATCCATTTCTTTGCCAAATGCTCTCTCTTCTGCTATATGCATGTCACTTTTTAAGTATGACTTGACGATGTTATTCGCTCGAACATTTCGGGATGGTATTGTGACTTTAATTTTGTTAATTATAAATTATATTTTGTGTATTATTTTGTTGCAGACACATTGGTCGTCACTCCGTAGAACATGCCAAAACCATTACGAGTGAAGGTCTTCTGCAGAAAATTCTGGAGGTGAGTGATATGACGGCAAGGAAATGAAAGTATTTTATGTGCTAGCATATGCAACATTTTATACGTATATGATATAACATCCTCGAACGATGATAATGATGAAAATGAAGTCGACTTGGCATGTTTGAGGAACGTGCATGTAAACATGCTGGCAACTTGTAAATGACGATGATGCTGGTAATTTTTCTGAACTCTCCAAAGAAGGGTCTCGATGTAAAAGCTTTTCTGCATAGAAAGACATTCCATGAAACGATAAACAGTTGCATTTTAAAGCTCTTAAAACTTCGTAAATTATATTTGCATTTTAATGCAATGATGTCCACCCAATTTAGTTCTGTAGAGGTCCAGCTTAGCTAAAGGCTAAAACTAGATGTCCAAAAATTTATGCAGAAAGTCTTCCGCTTCCGGTGAAAATTTGAAAGAATTAGAACTTTAGCGAGGAACACAGCGACATTTTTCATTATGACTAGTAACTAAATTCCCGTCAGTTTTGGAGTAGCATCTGGACAAGTTGTAGATTAATAATGTTCTTTTTTTGCAAAATACTATAATAGTGCGAGCTGTAATAGACTGCGAATTTTATATAAAGTTTGGAAGTGTAGTTTTTTCCACAGATGTTTGAAAAGCTAGTACTTCCGAATTCGCAGTTGAACTGAACTGCAACGTTTCACAGCGTTGAACGGCTAGTCTCACTCCACTCCACCAATATCTCTTTCATATAGATATTTATTTCGCCATAAAAAAGTTCAATACGGGTACACACATTATTACATAAATGTGCTGCATGTAATATGATATTTAATATAATCTCATTTCTAAGTCGAAATATACTATATTGAACAGAAATTATCTACGATACAGGTATAGCCAAAAAGAAATGCGTCGAGTTAGAATGATAAAAAGGGCAGATCGATAAAGCCAAATACAAAATAGCATAATAAGAAAACATCCAAACATGAATGATATGCTTCGCAGAAGAAACATTAGGGTCTTATTCAGATAAACATAAAAATTCGTTCGTGAAGAATCTCGAAGGGAAAAAATCAGCCTACCTACATAGTTTCCATTGCCTAATTGGCCATTTTTTTATTTTTCATGACAACTCTTGACAATGTGGAAATAATGGAACCAACCTGCCCCTTCCTTTCATGGGTTTACGTTGTAATGCGGTAACAATTGCGATGAATCCACAGGTGTATATCGGCAAAGGAAGTACCGAAGAAATGAAAGACAAGTCAAAACAAGCTTTGAAGGTATGCAAACAAGATTTCTCTAATCAAATCAATTACACTTAAGATGCTTTTGTAACTAATGCATTATCAGCCTGATATCTGGAACAGAGGTGAATAGAATAGGATACACCCACTTACGACGCCTCAGCGTTTGTTGTAGTTTTTATTCTTCACAATGACACGTTTTGGCTTGATTAGCATTTCAGATTTCAAAATTATATCAAACGAAGTTACAGTACATTACACAATTTTCTATTTTTAGACGAACTAATATTCAGATCACAATTTCCGTGTTCGATAATTTATTGAATGTTACGTTACACAACATAAAACATACAATGTTAAATCTATTGGTCTAAAGTGTATTATGTTTTTATACCATACAGATGATACTACTTCGAACTGATGACTTGGAATCAATCCAACCTTTACTAGATCTAGCCCCTATGAAAATTCTCAAATACATTATTGCGCAGTATTCCAAGGTAGGCAACTTTACTTCTAATAATATTGCTAATCAATTTACGCAACTTTCATCCAAACTTCAAACATCTTTCTCCTAAAATTATTTGGTATATAGAGTTAGTGCGGCATGATATAAAAACCTAACATTATTACATAAAAAAAGTATTTTAACTGTCAGTTTTGAAAGAGAAAGGTACATAAATCAACGGAGGAACAAAAGGTTATCTCTTACAAGGACAATGTCATTGAAAAGTTTGAAATCACCTCGACAGATGCATAGATGCCAGAGGCTGCTGTTAGCTTCTCATCTTGTAAGCTTGCAACCACTTGAAGCCTCGTTTGCACTTCATGTTACAAAATGGACAGGTTGGTACAATTTAATTCCGTTTCACGGAGCTCCTGAATATGCATATCTACCAAGATGCGGCGTGTCGCAAACAAGACGCTGGAATTATGTTTCTTTTGTAATTGGAAATGATGCATTCAACGGACCAAGTAGAAGTCAAAGTCATGGTTATCAAAGCAAAAGAGCATTGTCACTCGGCATTCTATCCGCCTATATACATAATAGTATGCAAACCATACAGTTGTGATTTAATGAAGTTTAGTTTCAAAATTTGCATATTAAACAGAAAACTTTTATGGTACTTACTACAAGTTTTAATCGCACTGTGATAATTAACAGGAATTGAAAAAAAAAACTTTTACGGAAGCCCCCTGCCTGGGACATATTAATGACTTTTAGGATCCAATCCGTTCATCTTGATGAAACGTTCACCTTTCTTGAAATT
>VICI01002636.1:0-15839 GCA_019593645.1 Akabosia matsudoensis
AACTTGCAACAAGGTAAGATTCGTTTGTGCTGCAATCTGTCTCTTTTCATCTTCGGTTGGATATGGATGCTGATTTAAAAAGATAAAATGATAAATCATAACTTATGCCCGCAATGAACACATATGAGGAATTTTTGTCCTTGCGTAAATTAATTTGCGTATATACCACTATGTGCTGAAACAGCCACGACCTCATTATTGAGGTTGCATGTTTGGGTAGGACCCCGCGTTTCGGCTTCTTTCCACGACCTCCACCACCAAGGTAATCATCCTCATCGTCGACAGAGCTACCAGGTGTGGGTGGCGTTTCACAGTGTTGATGACTTTGTACATTTCCAAAAGGGTCTTGACCGCCACTTCCAACAGAACTTGAGCTGGCCGGCGGTGGCGGACAAGAGTTGGCACCAATCTGGGATAAAGGTGTGCCCCCATGAACGATTCCCATCGGGGGACTTACACTTGTACTATCGCCTCCTCCACACGATGAACTGTGATCGCCACCAACTAGTGCGGGCGATGAAGATGCTGGAGGGAAGTGGTGGTACTGTTGATGATGGGGATGATTCAGGAAGACAGGACCGTTATTGTTGTTGTGGTTTATTGGCGGAGAAATAGAGTTTAAATCTCCATTGGATGAGAATGACGAGTGATGAGGACTATTGCTGTTACTACTGAGACTAGCTCCTCCACCAAATCCACCACCATGGGGACCTCCACCCCCTCCACTACCCCCACCATCAAAGTAATCTGAACGAAGTAAATTTTCACTTTGCATTTTGCCTTTTAGGCACGCAATATAGCGGTTGCAAAAGTCTTTGCACAATTCCTGAACTTTATCCAGCTCTAGAAGATGAATACGAAGTACTTGAATGGCCTTTATCATCTATAATGCAGAAAATGGAATAATTTATAAGTAACGTCCTCGAAGGATTATTAACTCTAAGGTAGCATTATATTATCTAAAATATGGTTATTACCAGTCCATCGACCTCAGGATCATTTGCCAAAATACCCTTCCGGTCTCTCTCTTGGTGTTGCACAAAAGCCTGCCAAAGAAATAATTTATATATTATCTAAAATATGGTTATTACCAGTCCATCGACCTCAGGATCATTTGCCAAAATACCCTTCCGGTCTCTCTCTTGGTGTTGCACAAAAGCCTGCCTAGAAATAATTTTGTTATAAACTGTTTTCTTTGCATTTATTTGCAGCTTATCAGCGAAATCTTCGTTCGTTTGTAATGCAGTGCTTACCTCGAGATCATGGTGAAAGCTATCCGAAAACTGAGTATCCGCCGATTGTCTTGTAGCCATTTCACATTTTTCAAAGAGAAGTGCTAGCAACGGGAATAATGGATGTCTGAAACGGTAAAAGAAATCAAATTAGGCTCTGGCTTAGCTTCCTCAGCCATTTATAATCCTGTTACTTCCAAAACATTATGCAATACTACAACGTACTTATAAACTGCCCTCTTATCGCATTCAAATTGAGCCTGATCTTGGTATGAAGAATCATGTGGGGTGAGAATTGGCTGGGATGCAGCAACCGCCAGAGCAGCATCCTGTTGATGTCCCGTTCCATTCCCTCCCGCCTGGCTTTGCTGGTCAAAACCGGATGGAGTCACCATAGCGCTACTGTTGTTACTGCTACTTGAAATGTTTGGAGTTGTAGTAGTACTTGCTATTCTTGGCTCGGCAACCACTTCGCTTCCAAGATTCCGCTCTCTCATACTACGTTCTGTGACCGTTTAGCAATTGAAATGGATTGTTCTCCTTATTCTCGTCCACCCAAGTTAAGGTAGATTGTCAGAGATAACAACTATTCGAGGCACTCTGACACATCCACGTCCGTAAATGATGTTCAACTGCTTTGCTGAAAGGTTCCGGTTTTCCATCTCGTTACCTTAGATTAAGTTGTTATCCAAGAATTAAATATTAAAATTTTATGCTACCAATCTTTCCAATACACGCTGCCTTCATAGCATTACACCTTCACAAGTAAAATGTAATATGTCACGTTTCAAAACAATGTTCGCCTGCATATAAGACTCACAATTTTGTTTCTAGTTACAAGAAGTTATAGAAAGCGTTCTAACATCAAACAGCCCATTCTCTTTGATGGCTTTTCTGAAATGGAACTGCCTTTCATTCATAAAAACAACTAGTGTCACGGTTAAAACGTCGCTTGTTTTCCTCATCGGCCCCTACCCAGAGCATAACCATAGCATGCATAGCTTTAGCCATCTCAAGCAGTTCCTGTTTCAGAGCCAAAAACATTCCCAACCTCATGGATCCATCTTCTTCTTGAATAAAACAAGGCAAAGCCAAACAACAAACAATAAATTTGTTTCCGAGGAAAGCAAACAAAGACTTTTTCCTTTGTACAAGAGATAGGTAAACAACTGCACAGTTTTCTCCAACAAAATCTAAAGAGGCTTCCAAATACATAAGGCAAGCTCAAAGATGCAATGCCCTCCAGGTACTGCTCTAATTTCCTTACATTCTTGTTCAATTTGACTTTGTGGTAAAAGCGAAAAGGGGAAGTTTGTTTGTCTTCTGATCAATCAAGTTGTTGCTCAATGCCCCATGACTAGAAACACTGTACATACTTATACGTATACGCTTATACGTACAAACGGTGAACGGAGTTTTTTTTTGTGCGAGTCTCGCTGTTGTACTTCATTATCGTTGCTAAAATTTACTTTTGAAAGAATCTAACAAGGAAAATGAAGCCATTGGAAAGTGTCATTTACGATAACGATGCGACGACTATAATGATGTGTTGTTGGATAGTCGTAGATGGTCAAATAATTGGTACCCAGAGAATTCCTTTCAAAAAATGTAGCAGCTGCATCGGCACTTCATGGTACCACATGGGAAACAGAAAGAAAATGAGTGGACGTGGAGAAAGTCGTACCGAGTAGAAAAAAAATCTTTTGAAAATAAACTAGAAGTATTTTTGTCTTATAAAGCTAAGAAACAGTATTAGCTGTCATGTCAGCAAGCAGTTAGGATTTTACTACTAACAACCAGTCAATCTATAATATCGCAAAAGAGAAGAATAAAGACTAGCCGATCAAAATGGCTTTGTTCTCAATACCTGTAATCGGTGTTTCAGATCTATCAGAAAATGCCAGCTCTGTTTCTGTGCCTAGATAGATTACTGAAGTTTTCCGTCGATTTGTGTGCTAAATGATTTAATGGGTTGATGGTTGATACTAAAGACGGCAGTAATGTCTCCACTCACACTTCAATAAAGTGCCCCAAGCATCACAACCCTTTCAAAACGTCCAAGCCTCAGCTTTATACGCACCGCTTTGACTTCCATTCTATTTTATACACTGCCAGGACTCAGGACTTGTCCTTGTGAGATTCCGGTAGGCCCACAGTTTTACCGTCCTCCTCATGTGTGAGGCTTGTGTCGAAAATATTCAAGCTGTTGTTATTTTTACGAGCCTCTTACGTGTGTTTTCCATGCTCTACTCTTGGACTAGCAGTTTTAGGATAAGTCAAGAATTGATAATATTATGGGGCATAAAAACGTGAAGGTGATTGGTAATGAGGAGTTTTGACGGGCAATAAAACTTGTCGACCAAGCCATTTTGGTTGTTTTCAAGTGCCACTCAAATGGGTCATTAAGATAACTCGCAATGGACAGCAATTCATTTTGGCTGGATTATTACTGGAGACAAGCAAGGATCATGCATAACAAAGCCCAAAATAAATTATCGCTGAGGAGATGACAATAATAATGGCTGGACTTGTGTTGAGGTCGTCAAAGAGACAGAAAAAAATACATAAGATGGAGGTTGAAGAATGCCAAATTTGAAAACTGGTTTGTTTGCTTGCCCCAAAAATATTTTTATTGTCATTTCTAATCCCATCATAAATATTTCTCTTTTAATGACAAACCCATGAAGAAACATCATTCGATTTCCAATCTTACGCAACATGTTATAGCCGTGCATAATGGTTCTGGGATTTGGTCTCCGTAGTTGAGGATTTGTCGTGGTGGTGACGGTAAAACCTCATCACAAAATATTCTCTTTGTGTGCTCTGCATAAATTCATGTTTTAACATCTATCACGTCCCAACAACTCATCATCAGTACGAGTACAATTTCTGCAAAGTCGCCATGACACAAAAACTCAAACACACAAATACCTTTAGTATCCCTCATTCTAGCAATTCATCATTATAATATTCTCGGATCATCCCTCATATGATTTTTCTCGAAGTAAATCCTTTCCTAAGTCACCTGAATCAAACCTCAAATGTGCTAATGTAACATCGCATCCCAATAGAAAAATTACCGGCACATGCTTTGAATTTTTCTTTAAGACCCTCCTCCAGCCTTCCCTCAACATATATACCAAAACTTTTCCTTTAACGTGGCTCATGTCTTCCTACAGATTTATTCAAATGTTTCAACACTCTTTATCTGTTCTATATAAAGATTATGCTTTTATCCCAACAATTTTCACACTGGGATGTACCTACAGCAGAGTTCTCTTATTTGGCATATGGCACGCATACCTCAAAGAAAAATGACATATTTCACCCCTTCCCATTGTGTCCTCGTTGTTGATATCTTCACCTCATCGCATATATTTCATTCACCCATTTAAAAAAAGGATAAATGTGCACAACAGTTTAGATGAAACTGATTCCTTTCTGGTGGATGATGATGAAAACGATAAAAAATGTGAAATGCATGAATATGAACAAGGAATCTCCTAATATCACCCAACCGTTTTGTATATCTTTTAAATCTCAAGTAAAAAGAGTTTAAAGCTTTGAACATACTAGAATACAAAGTCGTCATCCCCGTAGTAAACTGAATGGCTGTTGGTATATCACTCCTTCTCATAGAAAAGGAGGATGAGTTTAGATGGCGAAAGCACATTCTTTTTTATTACTTCATTTCACTCCTGAAAAAAGAGAATCCTTATTTTATTATTACCATTGTTCTTCCTCTCCGTCCAAGATACAACATGGAAATCTAGCTCGCCGTTCTTGAATGGTCGCTGTTTCCGTTTTAATAAAGCTTCTTATTTGCCGTTCGCTACAATTTTCTCTTTTAAAAAAGTAATCTCACCACTGACAACAGTCACAAAACTCCACTCACTTTACACTCAAGAAAATTGCCCGTATTACAAATGCATATTATTTCATGTACATATTTCTCCACTATTTTTTCCACTCGTTGGATACATTCAATTTTCGTCTTGTGTAACACCGACAATAAATGCAAATGAAGGAGAAAAGTTTTTACATTTTTAATTAAAAATTGACAAAACGGCACAATCTCGTCCAAAGCTACCGAGACGCATTACACAACACAATGCTTCCAACTTTGGTGATTCTCTCTGTGAGGTAGCACGTTGTTGCAATCAAGTTAATATTTATCCAAAACCAACTTGTTTCGTGCAAGGTTTTTTTTTCCTTCGTAACAATAAAAAAGTATGCTCAACACACTCAGAGCAAGCCTTCCCCTAATGTGGATCGCGTTTGAGAAGCTATTTTTTGTGTTCACTGTTCAACGGGAGAACTGGGACTGAGCCCCTTGTCTCAGCGAGCGGCTCAGTTTATTACTCCAGTCAGCAGTCAAACAAGAGGACAAAAATGCGAGACAAGGAAACTCATAAGAAAAAGGGAGAAACCCCCTCACTATATGTTTTGACTTTGTACAAAATACTCTTTTATTATCTCAAGTTGGGGCAGAAAAAGAAGTAGTAAAAATATGACTAACTTGACAGGGTACACATGCACACACAAACGCTTTATTCACGAGCCCAAGCCTACTCCAATTCGTCATCGACGTTTGTTTTGTTCTTGGGGAAATGAAAAAGTGCTCCCTTGTAATGGTCTCCTACATACATCACAGGAAAAAGCGATTCCACCAAGAAGAGACAAGTTGCTTGTTGATGGTGTTTTTTTGTGGTTGCCATTGCCACAGAAAGTGACTGACGTGCTTTTCCCTACTCTGAAACGGGAACGTCCACAGACAAAGGGCCAGAAATGTATAATCGTATTCTGAGGAACACATCAAAACTCATTAACGTTGTACCTTTCAACACCATTATTGTTATTACTAGATATCCGCCGACGATATAGCTCGCACCGTTGCTTGTGGAGATGTTGCCACAATAGTGTCGTAAACCAGATAAACCCTTGTATATCAGCAACAATAACAACAACTCAGGAGGAGGACAACAATAAAACTACCATTTATAGCTATTGTTGGTCGGCAACTGAATGTGTGTTGGCATGCAAGCCGGTAGAAGTGGAAGGTATTTCTTTTTTCAAGGACTCGCTAGCTTTGAAGTTCCTATGCAAGTCTATTTTCTCTAGTTAGATATTTCCTTCGTCTCTGGCACATTGGAATGTTTTCATTTTATGCTGTGTCACTCGGCATCATTATCATTGTCACTGGGTGAGCTGGAATGAGGAGGATAACAATAATGAAGATGATGATGAGCAATGAAAATAGTGGTGCTGATGGGATGGCATGCGGACACCCATTAAGAAAACAAGAAGGAGCCCAAGAAAGACCAAGTCATGTCACAACAAAAATGATAATGAGAATGTGGTTGATAGGCATTCCCGTCGTTTTTTCTGTTCAATTTCATCGCAATATTACAATTTGCGTGTGTTCTCCAGTCTTCAAGAATATAAAAACGACACTTTTTCAGTCCACAGAGCAGTCATGCTACGCAAAAGTTTTGTAATGCCCATGTGGTTGGTCTTGTTCGCTTTTNCAATTTGCGTGTGTTCTCCAGTCTTCAAGAATATAAAAACGACACTTTTTCAGTCCACAGAGCAGTCATGCTACGCAAAAGTTTTGTAATGCCCATGTGGTTGGTCTTGTTCGCTTTTACTCTCCTGACCACAATCTTAATCTCACATTTTATTGCCTATTTGTGTCATGTTCAATGAGCATTCCAATGAAACGAAGAAAAAAATCCCAACTTAACTTACTCCTGCAGACTGTCTCTTCGAAACGATCTTCTCTTGTTTGGAACTCGTGTTGTCTAGAAAAAGAAGTGGATTAGCTACTATTTTTAGGTTAAGCTGGACGAAAACCGGTGGAAATGAGAAAAACAAGCGTGATCATTTTGCTAGCACTGATGGTCAACGAAATGGTGAGTAAGTGCTTGGTTTTCTTGTCGAGTGGACTCAGGTGACCTCTAATTAGTCTATTATTACCCGGGTAACTGCTACCAACAGTAAGTTTTTCCTATGGCACCACAGTTTCGCCATGAGAAAAATGGTAGTTTGGGGAGTAATTGGTGCAATTACTGCGCCTTGCTCTCTTTGGTGGCCAATATTCCGATCACCATTGAAGAGATCATGATCAAACTTAATACTTGTCCCTTTTTTGCCTTTTGTAAGTCCGACGGACTAGGGGTCATTATAAAGTTGCATGTTACTCCACAATAAAAATGTTGTGAACCACACTAAAATAGCCATTATCATTTTGATGATCATCAAGAAGAGAAGATTAACAAGAAATAAGGTTTGCAATGACTCAGGGTTTTCTTCCTCATTCGGTGGCTTATCAACTTCAAAGTAAGAAAAAATTAAGAAACGTAAGGGTATGTTGTTTCGTATTTTTACCTGCAGAGTGTAAAAGGACAGTTAGACCAGTTGTAAACTACTAAGGGCCAGATGGAAATGTTCCTTGGCCAAGTTGAGTTTGTTAACGTTATACGAGGTATAGCTTAGGGACCAGGTAGCTGTGGATAATTAGAAGATATAATTGGGGTTATTACCTTTTCTGTCTTTGAAGATTGCGATAGGTACATTCTTTCTAGGTTGCTGTAATCATTCCGTTCCGACTAACACTCGCTCAAAATTAATCTTAGAAAATAGTTATGCGTTTCTTTTTCCTGAAAATATAGCTCATTTTATAGGAACCCAAATCGTTCATGTTGCTCTTATCTTTCCCGAGAGGATCGTATTTCTGCAACGACTATTCTACTAAGCTTTTCAGACATTTTTCAAAAGATAATCAAAATATGAATACCACTGTTTGTCCGTTTTTCTATCTTAATTACCCCAGTGAACCTGCGGATTATGTTGCTTCTAATTAATCTTTATAATAATTGGAAAACTTTTTGCTTACTCAGAAATTCATCAATGTGCCAGGTATCTGTAATCTGTTACAGTATTTATATTGTACTTCCTATATTCATTTCATCCCTCAGCTATCACAATCGCCCACAACAAATCATTCAGAGATTATCATCGTATTTCAAGTGTTTTTTTTGTGCTTAGGATAATCGTCACAGTAGTACACACACAAACACGACTACCACTTATTCACAGACTAAACATAGTTTGCTTCTCTCACACCTACCTTTTCCAAGTGGCTCTACTCCCTGGAGTCTTTTTGGGACCTTTATTATTAGAACAATGAAAATGTAGTTGAGCAACATTATCCTTATAATCATTATTATTATTGCCTCAATTATTTACCTTGTGCATATTCCCTGCTACTTTTTACAGTGAAATAATCTAACAGCCAAAGTACTCCTCATACCTGTCCGTATTTTAATCAGATTACGATTACATGCTTCCAGACCAGCAACTAATTTTCCCATCAACGTTTATATCGTTTTCTTATGACCATGATGGTTACACTGAACTTGTGCCTTTGGTATATAGACTAAGCGTCAAATTGAACATTGAATGAGTCCAATTATACAGCAATAAAGGATGATATGGTAGCACTCTGCTAGGAGATGTGGAATGTAATTACAAAGAAAGTAGAAAACTGGTAGAAATAAAAATAAAACAGCTTCCTCTCTTGAAAAGCAAATGATGATATGCAAAACACAACAGATGATGATAATGCTGATGATGAAAAATTGGATTCATAATGGCAAAAAACAATGTTACAACTTTTCTTGTCTTTTCTCCATAACAATATGCGTTCGTTGGCCATTATTTTTTTGGTGAAGACGATGTTGCCTAGTTAAAATTGTTGGTGTAGAGGAGGCTTCAGCAACTTTACTTTGCTATATGAGATGGTACATGTGATGTGAACCTGCTGCATTTAATTACGCCTCGCAGCTCACATTAAAAACCCATTCTGAGAGCAGATTTCAATTTCAGATCGAAATTTGGATCAGAGCGTACTAATAACGATTACACAGTAGCAGGGAAATACAAAAAGATCATCATAGCCATCATCAAAGATATACCTACGCATAAAAACCGGAGTATGAAGGTTTGCCTTTTTGGCTCTACGTACTGTTGTTGCATAATAAAAATAACAATAAAGCTTATTATAATGATCCGTTTCCACTATCTGGTCTTGTTTTACTCTTCTTTGCTTCGTCGTCATTTCCATTTGATATCGGTTCGGATCTAGCAAGCACGATAGTTTAATTGATTTTTCTCCTAGTTTTTAACCCCAAGGGACACACACCTTTACATGAGTGTTTGTAACGTAATCTCAATAAGTATTCATATAATTCTCACATTTTCATTGAAACTGTAATTATATAATTAGATCGTTGAAATAAGAATGAAGGTAAAATATCCATTCTCATTTGCAAGTTAATTGCATATTACACAATACCCTTGACTGTTGGCTTGTTTCAAATAAAATGCAAATGAATTGGAATAATAAAACAACAAAATCTGCTGGGCAATCTAGTGTTTAAGAAAATGATGTTGGGTTTCTATTAAGGTAAAGAATACTTACAGTAACGTTACTGCCGTCAGCTACGACTTTCTTCAGCATTACAGCAGCACGCTTCATTCATTTCTCCTCCCTCTTTACGCACACTTGCTGCCTCTACCCTAGCATTTCTTTTACCGCCGCCGTGACTAAATCTATTGGTCTAACTTGAACTTTGCATTAAAAATATGTTCCTTATCAAAGACTTCATTAGTTGAGAACTATGGGTACTTGCATGTGACAACATTCACGGAACTCATTTTGTAACTTTGTCCATCATTTCCATCCGGTGCTTCACTGCCTTCAGAACCGACGCTTTGAAGGCGAGATTAAAAAACAACACATGCTATTTCAGTACTCTAGTAAATAAGTCAATATCAGCTCTTTCAAGAAAAACCTTTATTTAAAGCTTCATCTTGTAACTTTCTTGATTCATGCATGTGTTTGGTTTTAGTATGAATGAGTATAGCAATGGCGATACTTCTAGCTTTCAAGTCATGCAAAATTCTCATCAATATGAATAAAATAGTTTACCTAGGCAAGCTATCATGAACCTAAAATCTAAAATGCCGCGAAACGACCATCAAGATACAATTATAAAGAAAAACATAACCTCAACAGTATTAAATCGACCAACCTGTTTCTTCAGGATTGTGTTCCTCTTTTACTTTACACGGATGGATGAAGTTGTACGGAAAAGTTTTCAAATAAAGAGTACCTAAAACTCCGTTGTCATGCATATTGTGACAAAAATTCTTATCCCTATATGAAATCAAACTCATGAAAAAAGTTCGTTGTCCGCAAGTGTGCTGTCTACGAGAACCGCTCAATTTAATCTTGATTCATGTAAAATGCGTAATGGTAGCTGTGCCAGTCTTCATGGAAGTTTTAATGTCAAATGGAAATAATACAGGAAATTAGTAATAACCGTCACGTGGTAGAAAGCAACTGAAAAACTTACGCCTTAGATTACCAAAAAGCTGCTTTTCGAATCTTGTTCATGAACCACTGCCACATGCCTTTCTTCCAGTAATGTCCATTTTACGCATGTTTTCACCGCTACAATGGCCTTGATATTGTGGCGATAGCGATTAAGATAACCACTAACATAAAATTTCACCCCGCCTAATGGTAGGGTGGCTATAGTGGTCGAACGTCAAGTTGAATGTAGGCTAAAACGCAATCGTATTTCAGCCTTCAGGTAGTTTTTTTTCATTTCATGTGAAAAACAATCTCGCACTATCCAGGGTTCATTTTCTTGCATGTATTCGTTTATTATTATTCTTTTCCTTTTATTATACTCAATGCAGTCTCTTTTCCTTAGCTTTTTGCTAAGCTGTTTTCCTTAGCTTTTATGCTAAGCTATTTCTTTAGCTTTTTTGTTAAGCTTTTTCTTTAGCTTTTTTGCTTGGCTTTCTCTTTACCTTAGGACTGGACTCTTTCTGTTCAGCTACGTCTTTATAGCTTTAAAAGCTTTTATTTATGGGGTAAAATCATGTTAACTTTTGCCACAACTAAATAAACAACTTTAGGTCCACAAAGAGTGTCAGAAAGGTTGGGACCTACGCTACCTTTTATCCTCACTAAAATAAAATTGATTATTTTTTTTGTCTTAATCTGTCACTCAACTTTTCTCTTGACAAAACATTTCCAGAACAATTTACATCGCAACGGATGTATCGCGAGAAGCAATCTAAGTTCCCGTACTACGAAACTCAGCTCACAATCCTATCCAGCGACACGTCCTTCACTCGAAACCACTTTGGTTTTCCTCCGCCATTTAAACCTCGAGCCCCTATCCACATCTCTAAAACTTTAAGTAAAAGCCATAATCATAATCATAATAAGGATCATCATCATCCTATCATCTTGAAAACTTTCTCCAATGTTTTCGATGATTATGAGCCTGTGACGAAGGCCACGTAACAAAGTTTCCCCAGCATCCCATCCAGTTTTATTTTGTTTCCCCATATTATTATCAACCATATCTTACTTATAGATATGTTTCTTTTAGTTCTTGTCCCCTGTTAAAGTTTCGGATGAATATGATTAGAAAAAAAGAAGCCCCTTTTGCGAGAAACAAGTCCGTATTTGTCGCTGCATCCATATTCCATCGTTCTCATCATCGCTTCATACCAGCATCATCATCACACACAACCGCCATCGCTAACACAATGAATAGGATAACTTTACGAGAGATACCAGGATGATGCTTATTTTGTTCTGAGGTCTTCGTCTCTTTTAAGGCTGCTGACTGTTCCACTCATTCCCCAACAATGCACCCGGATGGAGGGCTCTCTATCCTCAGAACAGAGCGGTTGTAAACTAGGCAAGAACTCTTTTTGATGGAACGACAAAGCCTAAAAACGAGGCAAGTGAGATGACAAAGAAATGAGCAAAGTGGGAAAGAGCCCCACAATGATGACAATTCACATCTTTGTTCCCTCCTGTCTCCCGTCGATGTCGCCATTCCTATTCCATTTTTTCATCATCTTGCTTTACATTGCTTCATGACAAGAAGAAAGAAAGCTACAATAGTGCGTTTTTCCGTCATCCCATCATAACATTATACATTCATTCGCCTGCAAGCTATAGAATAGTCTATGTGCATTTTCAAGTACCAGACCAGCAAGAAAGAATGAAGCTTTTCAAGACGACGATGATGATAAGGCTAATAACCATTTCTTTTATGAGCTTGGAGCCATCACCATCCTCTTTTTTCTTATAGAAAAAACAGAGCAACAACGAGAGGAATCTTTTTCCACATTGACGATGATATGCCTTCTATTTTTACATTCAGATTCTCCGAGCCTTTTAACGGCACAAACAGGAAGGAAACCCTTCAAAACAACCTTCACGGAGCAAAATCCCTTGTCTGGTTGCCATCAACACATAGCCATACGTCTCTCTCTCCCTCTAGAGAGAATAAACAAACAGCAGCATTGCCCAACAACCAACTCACCACACAGTTTTTCACTACTCGTCCCGCTTTCACAGGAAACAGGCAAGAATGCAAATTTTTTTCCGGCGACCAAAAATGGAATGCATGCAAAAAAATTGTATTCTGTTTTTTTTTTGTCCGTGATGGCAGCCCATACCCCTCCAGTTCTCGCTTATTGCTCCCTCCTGCCGTTTACTTTTTCCTGGAGATCCATTTCCGAAAAAAATTAAAAGAATACGTAATGGAATGTGCATACGTCCACCAAAAAGTTACTTTCAATCTTTTTTCTCCGTTGGTGAAAGCCAAAAATATGAGTAAATATACGGCTACTATCAGAAAACATATAATGTACATATAAGTTGGGAAGATGGAAGTTTTATGTACGCTATTTTTCCCCTTCCGGAAAAAAACTGGTGGAAAGGATGCAAAGATGATACTTTTTTTCTCTTGCTTTAGATTCATTTTCAGCTATTTTCACTGACTTGAATAAATATACTACGTTTGTTGCTGCTGTCGAAACGTGACTAGCCTCTTTACGGCATTGAATGAAGGGATAAGACTATACTTTTCAAGATTATATTTAGCTCTCTTCAACAGATTTTCATTTTGCTGCATCGCTGTCTATACCTAAGAAGGAAAATTTCACAAAATTTTGAGCAAGTTTCAACTTCACCTAGTTTCCTAATTTGCTCCCCTTTCTACAAACACACGAAGTTACCTTCGATTCACTGTTTGGGGCAAAACACAACTTGTAGCCAGTGTTCTTTTATGTTTTCATTTGATCCAAAACCACGAAATCTGTTGATGTTTCCCTCCAAAAAACTGCATCAAACGCTTGTATTCATAAATCTTTCTTTTTATATTTTTTCCTGTCATCATTAAAAAATCCTCTCACTTTATGCTCTGCCACCATTACCGCAGCCATCATCCTCATCCTTCACACAACTCATCATGTTCGGTAAGAATGTTTGACTGTGGGCATTTCGCCAGCAAATAAAAACAGAGCGAAAGCAAGTACAAAAAACGACAACTGGATTTTTTGCAGTCTTGGATGCATACTGTCATCTGTACTCATTCAGAATAATGTTATGTTTGTTTGCTGTAAGTTGTGTTCGTGTGGATAAGCGTAAACGGCTTGTGAAAAGGAAAAAAATCTTCCACACTTTCTCTTTCCTCCTCTTACCACCAGCACCATTCATTCTACAGTGGTGTAACTAAAAACGAATGGATCGTGAGTTTTTTTTCTCTTTTCCAATGGAAGAAAAAGTGACTGAGTGAAATGAGGATGAGCACGTTGTTTTAGGCCATTATTTGCAACTGCTCACTGGAAAAAGATGGTGGTGGTGAATCCCATATGAAAAAATTGTATATTGAGTAAAGTAGACAAGAAGCGGATGTTATTTCCATTTCACTTCTCTTCTCCAACAGCCTCTGCCAAAGCTGCTGATGAACTAGAATTTTAGGGAGAGGAAAAGCTATTAAAATGTGGGCTGCCTGAATATGCATTGATGATGAAAATATCTCTAGTAGGCTATATGTATGCAGCAGATGAAGAAGAGAAAAAACGAGTATGATATGGTGGTGCATTTTGGACGGACTTTAGTATTAGAAATGGATGTGAATAGTTGGTGGATTGGTTGGGCAAGTGGGCCATAAAAGTTTTTCTATGTGTTCGTTCTCCCTTTCTAGTTTTCATTTCTGACTGTAAAAAACAGTAGAGTCAAAGTAGTGTGCTTTCCTCTGCAGTGGACCACGGCGACGACGACGACAGAAAGCACATCAGCTAACAAAAATGCACTAGATATTGTGCCGGGATGATAATGCGGCTTTGGTATTAACTTTTAAAAAACTAAAGGAAAATATGTGTAGAAGGGCTCTCTCTTCGCTTTCTCTTTTTTATTTGTTTAAGTGTGGTGAATGGTGGTTGGGGCTGGCGCTGATGCTCTTCATCTCATCTGCCTCTCTACGAGTTTCTCTGTCTTTATCTCTTTGGCTTAATTACTTTTGACATCCCACGCCCCTGATTTACGTTATTATTAAATTTCATAGTACACTACACTAGAAAAGAGAGGAACAGAGAGGGTAATAACAGAGGAGGACGGGAGAGAAAACTGATGCTCATCAAGTTAGCGTAGTATATATTACATGTTTTAAGAGGAACATTATTATGCAAACTAGAAAAGTTCAGCCATTCCAAAATCTCCTACAATTTTAAATGCAAAGACGGTTATGGAATACGGGAAGCTTGCAATTACAACCAGAATGGAAAATGAACCGACCACAATGGGTATGTGGGGTAACTAAAAGCACAATATAGTAAATTGCAGGCTGGGTTGAATACCAGAGAAGCCTGCTAAAAAATATATGTATGTACTTGTGTGCAACAACATGCAATGATTCTCAACTTGTGCAAATTTTACATCAGCAGCTATACATATTTGTAACATATAAATTGTATCAATGATATTTCATATCTATTTAGCTTTTAGCAAACATTTCAAAAATATAGTAACTCGGCACACATGGTGTACTGTGAATTCAATTGTAGTTTCTTTAGTCCGGTTTACTGCTTCAGCTTCATTTTGATATCTTGATTGAAATCTCTATCGATAATTTCTAAATAAACACTTGACCTGTCAATTATACAGGTTTTATAGTCATGTTAATAGATGACGGACAGGCTGAATTCGGAACCCGTATCGAGAAAACCAGTTTTCAGGCGTAAAAAAATTCTCCAACGAAGAAACTGAAACAACGATTAAAATTACATTCACTCTATAGAGCACAATTGACCGACTATTGTTTCCATAGATGCTTTTGTTCTGTTTTAATTAGTTTGATGGTAGATTCAAGTGCAGACATAAATTCGATGTTATGCTTGAAAAACAACCTTTCCATATGCATTATTTATGGTTTGATCCTAATCTTAATCGGACAAGTTGACTCAAGGGCAACTTTCCGAAACTAGCAATAAGTAAAGGCACATCCTTGAGCGTGCTCTTTTACGGATATAACAATACTATAATGTACCAACAAAGAACTAATAAGCATCATTAAACTTTTCTTCGTGTTCTAAATGGCGGACACCGATATGAAACTGATGGACTGCCGATATGATTGAAATGAGTAACTGAGTGAAACGGTATCTTTGAGTCGACTAAACCAAAAGGGTACTGAGTGGATTGTTAGCAATCACTGGAGTAAATGT
>VICI01002637.1:0-15833 GCA_019593645.1 Akabosia matsudoensis
AAAACGGGTGTACAGACTTTCTCACTTCTCAGCAACAAATACATGTATTTTTTTAAACTGTCCGTTTTCAAGTTGAGAGGAGTCCTTATACTGATGCTCACTGGTCATAATATGGCTTTTATTAAATAGCCAATGCCAATAAAATAGCCATTTCTGTCTGTTTGTCCGCCCTTCGGTATTCGCAAAATCTCAGCACCGAGATAACGCGACTGCAATTTTGTGCTTACCAAAGTTTCGAAACACACGACCTCTTTTGTGTGGTTTCGGGATTCAAAGTTTAAGTTCCGCGGGACCATTTATGTTAATTTTTGTTCCGGATCATAGAATAAAGGACAGGTTCGCACACATTGAGAAATAGTTCATTATGATCGAACAATTAATACTACTCCACAGAGTTGAATGCACAGGATCTAAGACATTGCAAATTGCAACGTTAAAATAGGCATGACATGTTGAAATTACATGCTTTACTCATAAACACTGTTGTACGTGAAAACAAAAACAGTTTAAACAAATATCCCAATGTGGAAAACGGGTGTACAGACTTTCTCACTTCTCAGCAACAAATACATGTATTTTTTTAAACTGTCCGTTTTCAAGTTGAGAGGAGTCCTTATACTGATGCTCACTGGTCATAATATGGCTTTTAAACGTTAAAATAGGCATGACATGTTGAAATTACATGCTTTACTCATAAACACTGTTGTACGTGAAAACAAAAACAGTTTAAACAAATATCCCAATGTGGATTCTTGAAATAAAGTAACATTATGAAACCTCTTCGCGGGATTCGACCCCTTGACCCAGTCTACCGAGAGCAGAATAGTACGTGGCTCTGACTTGAGCTCTACCCAGCCATTGATTGTCGAAGAGTTAGAATAGAAACAATCCATCAATCAATAATCCAAATCAGTAGGCTTCCTTCGGAAGATGTTTGTGACAGTTGTGTCAAATTTTAGCTCGATAGAACAAAAGATACGATGCGCCTTCTAGCGACGATACGTACTACATAAACTAACATGATCACCCATTGCATTCTGCAATGCCTCATAAAGGTACGCTTTCGCTGCTTGAAGATATTATGGTGGTTTTAAAAACTAACTATAGTGGATTTGGATTTCATTGAAAAGTTCAATCGGTTTCATGGATTCGCAATGCATACAGTATAGCATTTGTTTTGTTACATTATTACAAAGAGTCGATGATACTATCACATTATACCTCTATAAGATGTGTAGGCAAGTTTTATGAAATGTCTACCGTAGGCTTCATTTCATCGACATAAACGTACGCGATGCAAATATTTTTTGTATGCAATTTTGTATGGAAAATCATTGTCCATCGACGATGAGATTTCATTCTCCTGTTTTTATCAACTATACTGTTTACTGAGTTTACTCTGATTTCTTTTGCGTCTTGCCGACTTGTACAGAGGACAATTGGCATATGGACAACTTGAACCAAAACAATTTCAGTAAAACCCCTCGCACTGACCACACAGAGTATACAGTTTCCCTTAACACTTTATTGGTATCATATCCTATTTTAATTCACAGCTTGAATTCCTGTTTCACTAACTTTCACAATGTTTACGTCTACAAAATATTTACAGCAACATTTTAGTGTAAATATAAGCATTTGAACGTTAACACTTTGCTGTAAACTGTTGGATGTTGGTAATCGGATGACATCTTGAGTTTGGTGGGTTATGTTTGTTGCTTTCTGATAGATTCGTGCCAACTACTGTGCCTTCAAGACGACCTGTCCGGTTTCGCCATTTAAAATGCACAGTATTTTAGGACATTTCCACGTGAATGGAGTATACTTTGGTGCTTGTAAATTCCTTTTTCTTTTTTCTCTGACATGTAGGTATAGCTCAAGCAGGCAAAAGTTCCTTCATACGCTACGATTCAGTGAATTTTAGTTTTTGTCGTTGTTGTCATTTTGCTAGTTGCTCTGGAATTGGATGGTCATGGATTCCATGTTGAAAATTTTGAACATGACGGACATGAATGTTTTCAATAACAAAGCAGCCATCGCTACTTTATAAGTTATTGAGTGTCTCTTGTCACTTGTTTGAATTTTTAAAAATAGGTGGATATTAGGATTGTGTGGAATTTGGATGGGACATTTGGATATTTGGCTAGAGGGGAATTGGATATTTAGCTGGAGGGGATTTGGAAATTTGAATGGAGGATTGGGATATTTAGATGGGGGTTCGTTTTTTGCATTATATTATTCTGATTTGCGTCATACTTCTTCATTATAGCGGTAGTGTAACAGCTTTCCTATAAGCATATTTGTGTTAATACCGTTCTACTTGATTAACGTTCATATAAAAAAACTCTCCGGTTCTCCTATTCAGACATTCTTGTGATTCGGAACATCTTCGGGAACAACGATACGTTTTGTGAACCATCGATTATAAAAAAGGTGTTTGCTTACATTTGAAACGCTGAGTAACAATCAATATGACAGCATGCGTATAAGGTAACCTGAAAATGAAACGTATTTTATCTTTGCACTCCAAAATTCTGGTTTTGGAAAAATTAATTGACCATTTTGCATTCATCTAATCGTCAGTCACTCCAATGAATGCGAAAATTAACTGTACATTAATAGGCCGAGACTTCATGACGTCTGAAGGACATATCGTCTAACTGCTCAGATTCATCAAGAAAGGTCCGTTTTTGTTCATGTAACTCGCATAAATATACAGCGTACATTTTAGCCAGCAGCCAGCGTACTTTTAAGCGAGCATAGTTCTAAGCTTGGCATCAGATTGCGGCCGTGCGGGTGCATACATAAAATGAACGACCAATAAGTAAGCTAAACAGAAATTGTATGCGATTTTTGGTTTATAACCGTTAGTATGCTATGGCTAAATATCGAACTGACATGACATGGCAGCTGTCAAAAACAGGCCATCGTTTGGCCAACAGAATTATTTCTTTGAAACATCCTATTGATTGGAAAGATGGTTTGCAACGAATTTTTTTCGACTAAAAGGCCTAAATATATGTGATACGATTGATTAAAGACAAGTTCCATCCATTCTATCGAGGTATGCTGATTTGCTGTTATCGTGAAAATTCAAATATGTATTCCAAGGGTGGTGGGAAACTGTTTGTAAGTCCTAGAGTTCCAAGAAGAGAAAGGTGTTAATCTCACTTTGAGAAGTTTTTGCTAACTAAATTGTAAATTCTAAAACATAGATAACACAAAACAGCCGTTATAAGCTTTTCTTTTCATTGGATTCTTGAAACTATCTTTCATAAGGCGAAGCTAAGTGCGGTCATGATGGTGGACGAGGAACACCACATGTTATAAATAAAATATAGAATTTGATCGACGCTTTATTGCCGTAGATTATTAAGACATATTTATACCCAGTAAGGTCCAATTCAAGCTAGCGATAATATTGCCATAATTCTTGTGGAAGTTCCGGGTTTGACGGCGGAATGAATTTTTAAAGCTTAATAACTTGAAGGAAGGAGAGAAGGAATTTTTCTCATAAATGGCTCCATATTTTTCTATAAATCTTCGGAACTGCCGTGTCCTTCCTCCCTAGCAAGTTACCAAGTCCTTTCTCGGTACGTTGTTGCAAGTAGTTATGTGTTTATATATTTGAGACAGCACACAAATTCTCGCAATGCAACTATTTTCCTGTTATTATTTATCATTGTATTGCAATTATCACCACTTATTTGTGTCAGTTCTCTTAAAGTTATAGTCACCTCGAATTCAGATAAAAATGAAGTCCCGCATGATAAACCCAACAAGAAAGCTATCAAACAAAGTATCCAACGCTGTCCATCCATTAAGCGCTCCTGTATTTCCCATTCTCGTCCAATTTTATTTTCGCTAGAACAAGCCTTGTGCTTGCCATTGGGAGACCCGTTATAAAAGGAAGTAGCCTACATTTTCATTACAGCTTTTTTAAAAGTATGGTGTTGGCATCTATGTATGTAGCAGGAATATGAATTTAATTCTTCCTCAGGATCAAACCTACAGCTAGTCATTCTATGCCTAACATCAAACAACTCTCTACAATCGTTGCCTTTTGTCACACTTTTTCCTGCTCGGCAATTTATTAAGCAGCAAAAGCTATTTTATAAAACCGTCTGTTGTGTCTGTCTGCCTCACTCCGATATCGCGAATTTTTAGAAAACCTATAACGTACGGACTTCGGATTTGTCACATGTGATTGTCTGCTCAATCGCATTCTTGTGACGACATTTCAAAAACATCGGTCACATCGTGCAGATCACGAAAATCAAAAATATTTTGTTTAGCGTATCTTGAAGATCTTGCGAACACCTTTCGCAACTTTTGAGAAGCGTGCATGATCGTTTTTTCGTCTGCAAACAATGGATTTTGAACAACGAATAGCTGTTTGGAGTACATATTATGTACTCCAAAAGTCCAAACAGCTACTCAACACAATAGGTTCATTACGAAAGGGGCAATGGCAATTGTTACGAATAATTAAGGTAATTTTGAAAACCGATTTCATCTATTTTATAAGCCTTAAATGTTTACAAGTACTACAGACAGGAAGTGTAAGATGACGGGAAAAGCTTATAGAGATACTTGAGATGTATACTTGGGCCCCACTGACCACCACATCATTATACAAGAGTGACGAAAACAGAACAAAGCCTCTTGCAAGCATTAAATACAAGGTTTGAAGTCGTTTTCTGACAAAGAGAAACCTTTTCATGGGGAAAACTAGAAGCGTGATAGGTTGGGGAATTAGGAATACAATATGCAGGTACAGCATGTATTCAATACTTAATCTACGTCATCATACGAATACCAAACAAATAACCAACTTCTAGTTTGAATGCAACTTACGGTATTGTCACAAATATTATGGCAGAAATGAAACAAATACATAAGAGAACGCCTTAGATGCGGTAATACGGTGCGCTGATTCGATTCCTCATATGTCATATTTACAATTTAATTCTCATGTGCATGCTCAAGCTCCTTTGAAAACTGTCAAATTAAAACCAAGCAATCACCACATGACTATGTTGTTGTGTTTGAATAAATAATACAGATCAACGAGAAATTTAGAATGCAATAGTAGTAGAAAACAGTGTGCAAACACTTAGGAACTTGAGTAAGAATGGATTCCATGCATGCGAAGTGACAGACAGTTTTAGCCTTTTTGTCGATCCATTAAATCAGTAACAATAAAGAATTACCAATTATAAGGTTGCCGTTCATAAACAAACCTTATGTACTCCTATTACAGCGGGCTCCTATTACATATGACCGAGGTTTGGTCGAGACTGTGCTCATTATAGTCCCATATTAGGAAAAATCTCACCATTAATACGAGCAACTTACCTTAAAACTAGTGACAAGTTTTTAGGGAATGAATTTTTAATGCAAAAAAAACTTTTTTGATGAGAAAGTGCGGATTTTAACCACAAACTAAACCAATTTTCTGATCTTAATAAATATTTTAACCCAGTTATGCCGGGGGGTCGGCGCCTTTTTCATTCTTTATAGCCCGGGTTACCATAGGAGTACTTGCGGTACTCATTTATGCCTAGGTGTATCGCAAATTTACTTCGTTTTAATTTACCTTCCTACTTTCCGTGCATATGCTTGTTCTATTTTCATTTCATGCAAAATTTTCCCTCCACTAAAAAGGTAGTTCATTTTATTTGTTTTAGCACATACCGAATGTTTGAGTCAACACAGGAAATGGGACACATTGACACCCTGTCGTTACGCGATACAACTGGAATTAGTGTACAACTGCAGCGATGTGAGGTACTAAACTAAATCCAATATCACGAAGACCGTTTGGCTTACGGTCGCACTCAGCAATTGATTCTTATTGGCCAGTAAAATAATCTCTACAATTATCCTTTTGGCAGACTAGCTATAAATACTTCAGCTATTTTGATTCGTCGGTTTGTTTCTAAAAATGATGTAACTGTAATAACCAATTACATCGATTCAAATGATCACGACGAATTGGACGAAAACGTGTATGAAGACATGCCAAATGATCTCAGTTGCCAACGTCTCCCGATGCACACGCACATCAGCGAAGTCTGGGTTAAGGGTCTGCACGTATCAACCGTGATGACTATGGGAAACTTCTCTAACGTTGACATCACAGACGTAGCAGATTTGGTTGTTGTAATCACTATATCACTGTCGCAAAGTGTTATTAGCGAAGAAGACAACACAGCATTATCCAGGTAAACGTAAATAAAAGCGTTGTAGTTGCCTACTTTTTCCTTATTTGACTAACACACAACCACAATTACATACAACCTGTAGTGATACATACATGCAACCGAAACAAAACAACAGAAAACATACAAATTATTAGGAAATGTTTGCAGAGAAATAATGTCATTACTTTTCTCTGTATGCAGATTCTGGGCAAACTACTACTTTGGAGATTGCCTTTACCGTAAATGCTGGAGAGATTTGTGGAACGTGCTTCCGGATGAGTACATTTCTAGCTTGGATATGCTGATGCATCAAAACAATAAATCCGGAGATGTTCTCTTCCTTCGTTGGGGGTATTTTTTGCCATTCTGTTTACTTTGTTTTATGCTCCTTGTCGGATCGTTTATTCTCGCTACTAACGATTTCGACATATTCTGAATTTGAAACTTTAAACGACTGCAACCGTTTTCATGCAACGAAATTCATAATATTTTTATTTCGAAAATAAGCAATTCTGAACAAAACGAAAGGTACATCTCACGAACAGTTGTCCATATTGTAGTTTCATATTCAATTTATCTTGTACTCAGTCAGAATGTGCATCTTGTAGCTGGTAAATTTTATACGATCGATTGTAAAGGATACACTTGCAAAATTATCCATTAAGGCGTACATTAACTTGTTAATTGTTGTAACAATATGTTATATGGATGTTATACTATATAGCTATTTTATGTACAGATTATAAATACATAACGTTTTATTAACTATGTATCAACACTAAGCTTCTACATACGGTTTTGAATGTAACTTAACTCTGCACTTCATACGAAATTATAGATTGCGGAAATAAACTATTTAACATTTGAAAAATAATGCTAACTTTTCGCTCTTTGAATTTTTTTTCGCTCGGCTCACAACATTATAAGTGCAGGCATTGTATGTTTGCCTGTTAACCTACAAACTATAGTTATTAGAAACAAGTACTTTAAAGATTATCCATTAGCTAATACGTGTGACTCTATCAATCCTTCATCTCATTTATCAAATCTCGGAAATCCGTCACATACCATTTAGATTTGGACTTAACTTCTTGCCTATATGCATTACCACCGAAACCTAAACAAAACAAAAACAATTTAATTAAGTTTCATGGTGATCAGAAGTAGTACAAAGAATAGAAATCATATGGGCTTTAAATAGGTATACGCACCAATAAAAAGATCTGCGGGTGGGCTAGCTTCCCAGTCGGTGATTCCATCGCCGACCATGACAACTGTTTCATAGCCGTGCTTTTCTTTTAGATTCCGAATCACAGCACCTTTTCCCCCTGTTCTTGAGGTTAACTGGTTTTCGTCAAAGCCTGCATACTCTCCTGCAAGCAACAATGAATAGTAAAACATAAAGCTCAGAATTCTGTTTAAAATACTTTGTTGAAATTCCTTGCTCTCAAAAGGACCCTTACCATCGTAGTAAAACTTCAGACGATTCGCATAAACATTCGCCGAGGGAATGTGAAGATCTTGAGCCAATGGAACGATAATGCTGCGGAATCCTCCTGATACAAGGTAAACCTCTTTCCCTCTCTTATGCAGTTCATGAACAAGTTCCCTGCAGAATTTAGGGAAAAAGTTATTAGTTGTCTCTCTACTCCCAGAGTAAAAATATATTGCAAAGTCAGATTCGCGAAGTTCAACAAATTCTACCACAATGACACACCATGAACAGGTGTGCGATTGTAATTACTATATTATTCATAAATGCAAATTTAGACCGGCGAAAATGAACACGTGTGGATTAGTTTAGAAACAACTTTTTCTTTTCCCAAGAATACCATGTAAAAATATTCAATTGCAGTGTGATTTAGTCGTAAGACAGGAGATATTGTAATTGGTAAGTATGCTAAAAACATTTTCACGGTAAAGTATTCAGGGTACATGCGGCTGCAAAATACTTTCATTAGAATTTATCTCATTTAGTTGGCGAACCACGTAACACTCCTACTTGGACCTAATACATCTAGCACCGGGGGGATCTTGCTCTGGCAATGAATTGAAATTGGCAATAACAAAATTGTTAAAATAATTGTGAGTCGGCACAAAACCTTCTTGCATGATATGATCCTTTTAACTTTCTGCTCTGTTGCATAAAAAGCGTCTCCGCATCAACTAGTGTTTATAGAAATATTAGATGGAGGTTGAATGGGATCATTGATCAAGAATAAAACGTACTATTTTTACTTGCCAATCATTTTTTTAGTTACATAGCTGACTCCTACTGGTGTTCTACAGGCCAGTGGATATTTTTCTTCATTAATATACCTTCTTGCAAACCATCAATTTGCAGTTATATGGTGTCATATTTTACTTACGTCTGAGATTGGGAAAAAGGAAGTCATGCCTTCACCGCATGGACAAACAAAATTCCGTCACGACATGCAATCATGCCATGTTGAGGATGAAATGGAACTAATCTTATCATTACTATAATCGCAACAGTATTCATCAAGCTACGGTGGCACTGGAATGAATTTACGTTGATGAAACCCATTAACAAACTGTTGTACCATTTTAGTGTTTCAATTTAAAACCAGAAGAAACTAGATAAGCCATTGACTTTGATTTTCTTTTCAGGCCGCTTTCTCTGGAATATTTTTCAACGCCAATAATCTTTTTATCTTTCTTAATTTATCAACAAATGGCGTTGATATCAAAATCATACCTAGAAGCCACGTCAGAACAACACACCCTAGCCACTCCTACACACCATTACTCTTCATAACGTAATATAAAATAACAAGCTTGTGAGAATTGTCTTTGTTTCTGGAGTTGCATTGTGTCCTTGAGCTATATTTATTACTTAATGACTAGTTGATGACCTCAAGAATCAAATTGGTGGACCAAGTTACATACATAAGTTCTTTTGATTATTCAAGCCCAAAACCGGAGAAGAAATAAACTGACAAAGGCACAGCCGGACAGTTACATTAGGTTCGGCATTGCAATGATGAACTTACTTGATATAAGGTGTCAGGCGAGGTTTGGTACTGAGCATGTATCCACGAAGCTGCTGTAAATTCGGTCTGATAAGATCTAATCGTAGTGCAAGGGCCTGTCGGAAGTCCATCCCACCTTTCATCGCTTCTCTCGTTCTACAGGAAGAAAATAAATAGAAAGTTGTGGTTAAGCTCGCCTAACCGTAGTGGTTACGTAATTTTTAAAAAAAGTTTGTCAAATATCAGGATGCAAAATAAACTTGCCACATCTGTTAAATGCAATCATTCGATGGAAAATATTCCATTCAAAAGCTGAAGTATACGAGCCAGTGGGAGCAAAGTAAGTTCCAGCAGTACAATACATATATTTTCTTCGGGTGTAATTAAATTTGGTACTCTAATAAAATCATAATCACGATTATGTATGAGTCTCGCCATTGGTTATTCCAGTCGGCTATTTTGTGCCGACAACTTAGCTTCAGATCGCCATTAACTATGTTTTCGGTGACAATATCCAACGTAGCAGTAGCTGACGTAACCAGAGCGACGACGATTGCTTTCCTTAACTAGATTTGCATATCTTTTTAAAAAATTCAGTGCGCGACAATCGTTTCTTATGTACGTAATTGTTTTTCTCTAAACTTAACTCTTTTGCATGGTTAAAATGGCAGAAACAATTTTCGTAATTGTAGTTTTTATAATTACGAGTAATTTGCGCTATTTGTTTTAATGCCGTCTCTGTTTCTCAACAGAAACCGCATCAAATGTTTTAAGAGTGTAGAAAGTGATCATTTGTGATCAAGAAAGCAAGAACGCATGATGATACCGATACATGAGACTACAAATTTTGTGCTCATAACCATAATTGTCTCTCACATCCTCTAAGGTAAGTGTAATGAGGTTTTTTTGAAAGACAGCATCAAATTACCGTTGAAAATGTTAAGAGTATTGTCAAACAGTACATTACATGAACAAAAGGTTTTACATGAAAGTGGAACATTACTATCCGAACTTAACTTTTATGCTTGTAAAGCTTTCAAGGGAGCGAAACATGGAAGATTTTGAGGTTCTTTGAGCGGGATTAATGAGTTCAACTTTGGCAACGGAAATCCTTAGACAATTCTAACCAGTATGAGAAACATTGATTGTGCTTTTGATGATGAGCGTTGTTCTGAAAGCTTGAGTTTTTTGATACTTCTACCCATTGTGCTCAAATATCTACATTACCTACCTAGTTCATTATTTGGAGAATGAAAAAAAAACTTCACACAATTTTTGAAGTAGTTCTTGAGATTAATAATCTCTCATTTCTTTTCTATTAAATACGTTAAGTTCTATGAAGTCCTCCTTAGCTGAACCTGAAACTGCCACAAAGGGTAAGGTGGACACAAATGATGTTCGAACGCAAAACATCGTGGATTAGAATGTAAGCCAACTTCGGGGTATTTTGCGACACCTGTGCGTAAATGATAGCATGGGGAAGACCCATTCATAAAACGTCACTTCAAAAAGGAATTGGATAATTACTTGGGTGCAAACAAGGCCGTTACTATGTAACCGAAGCAATCATTGAGGAAAAATAAGCTCAGAGTAGACTTTTATCGACTTTAGGTTACAAAACACATGATTGATTACTTAACGGATATTGCCATGCACTGAGTACTATTTGCTATTGTGGTTGCGAGCACATCGACCATACTTCCACCAGAATGACGGCTTCGCAAACTTAGCTTTTTGAATTCATATCAGAATAATATGAATGTTTCATTATCAGTATCTTTCTGAACTTGACCTTATGTATTGCATCAATTGGAGGCTACTACAAGAGCAGATTTAATATGAACGATTTTTAAAAAAAAGGTTAAAAAGGTAATGTAAGAATGTGCATTGTGCTAACTAAAAACATCCTTCAAAGGGTATCATTACTGTTAATTAGTAATTACACCTGCAGTTCATTAGTACAGGAACCTATATTGGTTAACCAACTATGTAAATCAATGTTTATAGTGATTGACCGAAATGCGAATCAACCCTAAAAAATCAGACTTGTCGACGACAACATAACTGACCTGCCAAGCAGGTAAATGCATCCCAGAATTGATGCTGTACCAGATTGATAGATCTGATAGACGGCGATTTTTTAGACACAAAAACTTGAATGGTCCTTCAGCCTATTCTGCATACGTATACTGGAATGGACGCATTGATCAATACGTTATTTCATCTTTCGCCTGAGAGACCCATCATGCACAATGCGAAAAATAAACGTACTTATTTTTGTATCATGTCGCTTTCGTGGGGTGCTTTCAAAAATCCCACAGAGCCCGTTTTATACACAGATATTACGTCTGTATTAAGCTTTATTTTCTCATTCACTGCTCTGTATTTCTATTGATGTTTTCTAGTTCAAGGTAATCGAAAAACAGATTTAAAGAACGTGGGAGAAACTAGTGGCGATGACGGTACTGCAACCATTGAAGTGTGTTTAACACAAATAATGTAACAAGACGTGTCATTAGCACACTATTTACTCGTTTTTAAGCTTCAAATGACACTATATTACATACATGCAACTGCATGCTTTTTGCATTGTTATTGGAACGTTGCCTATTCGGTTTCGGTTTCAACATTGAACTTGAATATCAGCACACGCGAAGTTACACACATTTGGTGTGTGGGACCACATTTACTTCAGCATATATTATGCCATTGAGAACAGAAAACTAGCGAAAATAGTTTTGAGTACTTGTAGCATGTTATGCCGCATGATTGAAAAATGTGCTTGAGCAGTACAAGTACAACTAATGCAAAAATACAGAGAACCATGAAAATCATCCCATTGCTAGCTAACAAGAAATGCAAAGGAATGAATATGCGCTCACTCCAAGAAAACTAACTTTGGAAACTTTACCGAGTCAATACTACTACCAGGAGACAACGCTCCAATTGCAATTGACAGTAATATTATTATGAGTACGCGGAGTAAAGTGATATGGCTTTAATTCCTATAGAAACAGAGAGAAAATATAAATTCGCAAATGAGTTGCTTTCTTACAATTCTTCCACCTCTGCACCTTTTCCACAGAACTTGGCTAGCTCGTCTATTGCTTCCTCTTGTATAACTGTGGAGTCCACGTCAAAACAAATGGCCTCTGCCTTTTTCCATATATTTTTCGCTTGATGTAGTTGATTCATGGTGTCGGATGTGTGAGTTGTTGCTGAAGTACAAAGCCTTTTTCGGTGGGCACTCGAGAGCCAAGGAATTGAGGATATTAGCACTCGCGCGGAAGTCGTCAATGGAAGACCGGAACTTTTGTTGTATTCAAAGCACTCTGCACTTCCTCGTCTTGCTGGCCAAACACAAAGTACTCCAAGGATATTTGAATAGGATGACTGGGACGTTGAAAATTTTAGATGACTACTACTATGATTTCTTTCTTGTCTTTCACTAATAATCTTGTTGGAATCGTCGGAAAAGAGTTTGGTAGTGACAGAGTATAACTGGTTATTAGCAGCAGTGGTCACAGCTGCAGCAATGCTCTGAGAAGAAAGGACAAGAGTAGAGCTGCTCACTTTTACATTTATACTTGATCCATCCATTCAAAAAACCACTGAACAAGACAGTTCACTGCTACTGCTACTATATACGATGATTTTTGACTACACACTCACGTTTAATATGGATATTGACAGTAGTATCAGCAAGTTAAGCAAATGGTAATGGTTTAATCGCTAACATAAGTCATGCAATGCATAAGATAAAAAGGTATTGGTTTGATTGGGATTTGTGACGAAAGGAGAATAAACGGAACGGTGGAACGCTTTTTGACAGAAGGGTATATTCATATTTCATATGAAAACTACTATTCATATCCTACCTATACGGGTAATACTTTAAACATGTACATGGGTCCTAGTGCTCGTATAGTTTTTCAAGCACAAGTGGTCTAATGGTATAAATTAAACTAGCAAAATTCATTTTTTGTGCAAGTATTGGCGAAAAAATTTCTTTTCTATCTGTCCTGGAATATTAAACTTGTTAATAATATGGAGAGAATAAGTAGTATTTATCCTTAATTTCAATGTTTTTCATGCAGCCAGGGCCAGTCATCCAACCCATTTTTGTTTGTTACAACCACGTCCCACTCTATCCACCAATACGAGCTTCGCGTGGTCACATCAGATATGTTTTTGTACTTGTTATCGTTAACAACAGTTTAAAATGAATAACATATTTTTGCAATGATAACAACACCAAGCCTTGTTTCAATTTGACAAGATAGTATGCCGACATGGGAGCTAAAAGCAAAGCCAATCTAGTTATAATCTTAGGAAATCAGTCCTCTTCGCTGTGATCAAAGGTGGAAATCCCCAAAAGTTCGCATAGTACACTAAAGCCGCTTTTGATTATCTTTTGTAGCTCTATTAAGAAAATGACATCAGTAAAACACCATCTGCAATATTTAACTCTTGATGATGAAACCCTTCTGGGACTTTACTTCATGTAACTCTCATATAGCGAGATGCCACCTATTTATCAGATGCGAACGAATAAAGATAAACAATTTGTACGCTTTCATAATGAACTAGTGTTACATGAACATGATCATTTTTCTTTAACGCTATTACATAGTTACATCAAAGCACGGTTTCCTTAATGACTATGCGCATGTTTCTTTATGATGTCGATGTCAATGTAATGCTGAGCAATCTTGCACGACGACCGACCGAGAAGGCACTGTGCTAGTACATGGCCTAAGCAAGTTAGAATGCGTAAATTGTCCTTTAACCGATACCAGCACCAATATCCTTCCAGTATTTTTCCATCGGATTTCTCGAGTGGCATTTCTTGCAAAACAGACGCTCTTTATGCACACAAAAAAATGTTGTGTCAGCAAAGATGAAAGGAGGAAAAATTATACTTTCTCGCAACTGTTTCCCAGGCAAAAAAAAACCGTAACTGCGTTTTACTTACTGGAATCAAATGTATTAAAAAGCGAGTAAAAATAGCGTCAGAGACACGCCTCCCTTAAATCGCTCGCATGGCTTGTACTTTTATATGTCCTAATGATGATAAGATATTCATTTGATACTTACGAGTGACCGATTGGACAACTTTATATTTACGCAAAATTAAAACAGTCTCGATCATCCCACAATCCATTCAACCCACCATCAGGTTAAAAAATTCATGAGTTGGCAATAAATGAGATTAAATACGACCAACAAAACAATTTTCGAGAACACTTCAGCATCATTATATGTATAACGCAGCAGTTACATTATGATTAATATGTACATTCTGATGTTATGTCATTATGATGGAGCTTGGAAAATTTGCTACCGAAATTTTCCGAGCTTGTAACATTAAAAAAATGAAACTTCAGCATACGTATAAAAATGGCTTTACTACAAAGGTAACTTGAGGAAAACTCTTGCAGAAAATAAAATTTATCAACTGAGCGATTTGAATTTACAAGTCATTTATATGATGTTATGCTAAAGATGCTAAAAAATGAGGTCAGACAGGAGACAAGGTGTTTTCGAGTATCACTGCAAAGGTTCAAACAACTGAACTGTTCATGCGACTGCTTCGTGATACCCCACATCCGACAGTCGTGACAAAAAAATTGCGAAGTGTAACTGTATATCAAACCAACTTGATCATGATTTTGCATCAGAACAGATATTTGCAAGTTGACATGAAGGAGTGTCCAGAGGAGGGTGGTTTTCTGCCACCAATGACCACTATCTTTTATACATTAAAAAATGTTCATGTGATCTGTGGCTTGATTTCGATGTCATATCATATTAGCAATATCTTCTAATGTTCTATTTCAGACTCTGACGCTGAGCTACAAACGGATACGCTAAGGTCGAAGTTTGGCTCATGCAAGATAAGGTTTTAAGCTGGATTAAGTTCAAACTTAAACTCGGTCCAGTAAAACTCTTTGAGAGGTTCCGTTGACATGGAAATCTCACAAAATTATGCAACCAGAAATTGTTATTAATTATGAAATGAATTAAACTGTGACAATATAAAACAAGCCCGGTGAAACCAAAGATTGACGAAGACGTTGCGATAAACGTCATTTAATTCCAGGTTCGATGCCCTAACAATCTAAAGATAATCATCGCGTAATATCAGCGTATCACATATAAGGGTAAAATATAGTTGATAATTTCCATAGTTATCGCAAATTTGTAATCTCAAGGATGCCGGCGCCTTACTCAAGCCCACATAAGCAAAACCCTCATTTGCGACACGATGACCTATTAACTTGTTCTTCTCTTTCAACTAATCTGGAACTGGAATCGGCAAGGCCACGTGGTGAATTTTGTCAATGTCATTGAAAGTGAAACAACTTACCCTTTTTCTGCAGGATTCCATTTTTACAACTCTCCCAACCTGATGGAACCTATTCAGCGACCACTGAGCACCCATAATGATCTTACTTCCACTTCCCATGATGGCTTCCGATTTAGCTTTAAATGATTTAAAAATTGCAAGCTACACGAGCTCATAACCCCTTTGAATTATTAGTACAACTATCATCATCATTGCAATGATCATATCATAATCAACACAAACCTTCCAAGCTGACTCCCGCTTTTCCGTCAGATTTTCCAGGTT
>VICI01002638.1:0-15830 GCA_019593645.1 Akabosia matsudoensis
ACATAATACTTTTAATGGTATCTACACACTGATCAAACTAATTTTTGTCCCCTATGTTCCAGCGACACTCTCCACATAATCATATCATCTGCATATACGTTTTTTACGGAAAACATTTTTAAGAAGGCTTTAAAGTTATTGCTCTCCCTTTCAGAAAAAAGGAACCGAAAAAAATGCTGAGTCACCGTTTTATAAATATATGCATCAACCCTTCTCGTATTTTTCTACACACAATTTTTTATCCACAAAATTCTTCAGCTGGCCAGGCCTTTTCTTACACACATTTTTATTTTTTCTCTCATGCCGTCGTGACAATATTTTTCCCCTAGTCCATCGACTAGACTTCCAACAGAGTTTGGCTGCACACCATGACCATCGAGATTAAAACCGAGAGTTTCCTCCCTTTTTTCAGTGTCGTGTGTCTCTGACTCAGAATCCAACATGGACTCCAACTCATTACGCATTTGACTCCAGTTTAGAGTATTCACTCACCACTGGGTTTTTTGTGACAATGGTTCCTCTAAAAAACAGTCGATTGATTATATTTTTTTTTTCTGGGAACATTTTTCTTTCTTTCTTTTTTCGGTACACTTCTCGAAGCCATGGAGCATATGTCACAACCAATTTCTCCCCTATGCGTTGTCATTGGATACCCTGGGCTTTTAAGATGCACTGCCTAAGAAAAAAGAGTAAAATGTACTAATGGGATTTTTTTGTGTTTTTTTTCCTGACGTAGTGTAGCGTTATCGCCATCACCACAGTCAAATGGATCAAAAGACTAGAATAAATATAAAAAAATAAATGGATTCTTTTCTCCTCTTCTTCTTTTTCTCGATCCTTGTTTACTAACACCAGATTTTACTTTTTTTTAAGGAAAGGTTTAGCTTGGAAGAGTTTTTAATGCAGACTTCTTACGAGGCATAGAACAACAAGATGAATGCGTCAATGAGATGCCTCTGGTGAGTCGTATAATCGCGTTGATAAAAAAAACGTACAAAGCACATAATGTAAAACTATTGAAGCTGCTCAACAATGACAAATAAACGCCCTTTATTTCTCTAAGTAGGGTACCTTTATCCCTTCCCATTTTGTACAGTGTTGCCAGATCGTGCAATCATCCCTTCAGTGACCATCCCTTATTATTCATGATGGATCACAGAGGGTGCACCAAGTAAATTCTCAATCGTTACGCAATCCCTTCAACCCTTTTTTTTTCTAAAGAGTGGCAATGCATAGGTATACAAGATCTGTCTGAAACTGTAGGTAACCTGCAGCAATTTTCATGCACTGCAAAATAGCCGATCTGCGCCCCATTGCGTGCGACCTTCAAAAAACTACAGCCGCATAAAAAGTGCACTTTGTATGTAAACTGACAAAGTTTATCTCTGCACATCCCGTAAATTCTCAAGAAACTTTGTAGATGCCTACATGTTAAGTTCATTAGCACCACTAACTTGAGTGTCATATATTTTTTATACAATAATGTTTCCATACCGATGTCAGAGTATTTCAGTATGGTGGAAGTGGAGTGTGTGCGTGTGTGTATGTGTGTAAGTGTGCGAGAGTTGGTGCTTGTTTGGCTGCTAGGATGAAAGTGAACGAGTGTAAGAGTCGGCTTCTTCAAGACACTGGGCGCAGACAAGTTTATAATTACAAGATGAGCAGAAAAGAGAAAGGCATGAGCATTTTATACTTTCTCTCAAAGAAAACTCAGTGTCTCTCTTTCCCTTTTCTATGCAGTGCAGTGAATGTAAGGCAGTAGAGCTTGTGAATAATTAATATGATTTTCACAAGCCAGAGAATGTGGAGCATAACTTTTTTCAAGTTCAAGGTGAAGAAGGAAAGCGTAAAATGGGAAAAGTACTAGGAAAACACGACAGATCAAAATTTACATGCATATATTTTCATAATTATGTAACGTTTGGATTTAGTTTCGACAGGGACCGACAGATGCCTCACTGCTGAGCCAGCAACTTAGTTTATACAATCTAAAGTTTTCTGCATGACTGTTTTCCCTCTTTACTACACTTCTCTTTTGCATTGTTGTAGAGCAATAATGATTGCTTTTGTTTTCTCTCGTCAAGCGACACAAAAAGTGACAGCTCTGTTGGCCGACCACATGCCAGCACCTTTCTCCAAAATTTCAGGAAAACTCCATTTTGTTGTGGCAACTTTTTCCCATACATCTGTAGTCAATAGTCAATATATATCCCGAACAAAACGCAACTTTCACCAGATCACATTTCATTTTCATTCTCACATTTCGTTTTTATGTGGTCACATCATTAAAGCAAGTTGATGGGGCAACGCGAACCCCTTCCCCGCCCCTACGAAAAACGGATGTATTGTTTTTTTTTTTTGCTCTCCTGATGCCACGGCTCTCCTGATGCGGTTACCATGGTATTTTTTTACTCTCTGATGAACTCCCGTAATAATAATAGCATTATGACATGGATGACTTGACAAGCCATTCTCCATCCGATGAAAATCCTCGGCTGTATACACTCACCGTTCTGTACAGAGCATGTATTTATTTTTTGTGGGTTAAAATAATGGAACGTTTTTGAAGTGCTTTCACCGAGTGAAACCGCACCAAGTGCTGGAGTAAAAAGGTTTTTGTGGAGCCACAGTCAAAATTAATAATTGTAATAATAATCATACAAAATAATGACGAACAACAGGGAAGGAAATATTTTGGAGGAACAACCACACACACATGCAGTCACCCAGCTTCCACAGTTTGTAAACCCTTGTCTATTGGGTGGGAGAAAGTATGCAGTGGACTAAAACATTTTTGGAACGTCAGGAAAATGTGACATGTGACACGATGGAATATTATAAGTGAAAAAGCACTTGCAATACGCACTATGAATATGTATGATTTCTTTCCCGTGGAAGCTGGTGAGTATATACAGGACTGGAGTATGTGACCACATGTGAGTACTGATAGATGAGAAATGTATGTACCTGGATGATGACGGGTATGATAGGAAATTTCTTAAAATTCGTATGACAACCTAGCACTGTGAGAGAGAAATGAAATAAAATGGGAGATGTGTGTGAGGGGAGAGAAAGTAAGGTATTTAGCATATTGGTGACAACTGATGAAGAAAAGTGACATTTTCACCGCAACAAAATAACACTCGAGTTGATCATAGAAACGAATAGAAGTATGGATGACGAGAAAGGCGTAAAATGTACAATTTTCTCACACCAGAAAAATTGTAATGTATGACTTGGTTTGGAATTTTCGTACAAGTACATAGCGACATGTGTGACTGCTAAGGATGTTGATGATGATGACTGACGGGAAATGAAATGCGGAATGAACACACACACAAAAATGAACAACAGAGAAAGATGAAAATGGTGTAGTTTCACTCATTTGGAATACCGTTACCGTCAGCCAGAAGCCTACCTTTTTTCTTTATTTGCATAGAAGTGAAAGTCAGGGAAAAAACATATATTTCCAATCCTGCTCCCAATTCCGTGTGTGGACCGGCTGGCGGGGGAAATTTTCCCCGGGGGGATGGAAAACCAACCATTGCGTGGAAGAATGCACACTGTTTGCTGGTACGTTACAAAAGACTGACAGGTTTTTAAGTAATCTAAAAGGGGTCGTTCATGCAAGAATCCATCTCACCTTCTCGGACGTAATCTCTTCACGCCTGTATATCATTATAACGTTCTACCAAGTAAGGAAAGTAAATGCGCTACTGTTAAGCTTCCCAGTGTCGTTTACCATGAACATTGCCTCCTGGTTACAATGAGCACATAAAAACGTACACTTTCACCGTCTGACATCCTAAAATCCCACTCTTTTTTCACTTGACTTGACGAAAATTTCATAAAATGTGTGTGTGCACTCCTGTGTTTGTGCCATGTTTGAGGCATGCCACTTTGCAAAATCATTCATCCATTTTCCAACAAATTCATGCATGATGCCATGCAAACGAATGATGAGCCCATTTTTTTGTATCAATTCTCCTGCCATTTTCACCCTTGTCACCAGTTTCAACTTTCTCTCTCTCTCCCCACACCACATACACTTTTTTACTCTCAAGTCCTCGTCAAGCACGTTTTACTGTACGTGATTTATAATGAGCATCTATAACCAGGTATGTTCTCAAAAGATCATTACAGATGATCATGGCTACTGACATAGCAACCCATGTTTTATTAGCATAATCCCAAACCCGACAATTGTTCTTTTTTTCGTGTTATTATTTTTTTCAATTGTCAGTCATGTCAGTCGTGACATATGTCGTGGAAGAAAAAAGTAGAGAAAATGGTGATGGGTGTGTATATGTGTGCTAGAACTGAGCAACTTTTACCAATTATTTGATGTGGTTTTCTCCTCGCTCTCTCAAGTATTTAGCGTTTACTTTCTCTTTTGCTTTCTCTCCTCACGTCGAGGATGTTTGATGTGCAGAGTTTATTTGGATGGGCATTCAACCGTACATTTCAACGGGATGCTTGGTTTATGGTCACCAGTTTTATTTGTTCGAGAAATTTCAATATATCACTGGCAGTGCTGGGTAAAGGTGTGCTCATATATGACCAGCCTTTTCTCCGTGTTGGTCGCGCTCACGTTAATCATGGCTTTGTCAATAAGCTCATCAATCTGTACATTTCTTTTACCCTCTGGCGGAGACAAGAAGAGAAAGTTAGCAAGCACCACTAATGGACTTGCATGAAAAAACAAACAATTTTTTGTCCGGGGTACTTCTAAAAAGTACAATCATTTCTACAACACTGAATAGCCACGGACCAGTAAAACACAAGCTAATCCTTGTATCTTTTTTTTAAACCAACTTGTTTGCGATGTGGCCTGAATAAGAAAAATGTACTTTGTTGATCCACTCATGTGAAAACTTTCTCCAAAGGAGAAAAACGTATCGCGCTCAACTTTTTTATTCTTGCAAGTTTTTTCATGTGAAAAAAACCTCTTCTCTTTTTCGCTTTGGTATTCGTAGCAACTCAAGGAGAAAAATAGTAGCTGAACCAGAAAAGAAAAATACAAACAAACCTCTTTGTGTAAACGGACAAGAGAAGAAAAATGGGTTGCCATGGGAAACGGGCATGGTGACAGGGTTGTGTGTGTGGAAAAAAGAGATGAGCCGTTTCCGACAGTTGATGGATATTTCAGCAGCAGCAGCAGTGGTTCTTCCAACTTTTTTTCCACCGCAAAAGTCGTAGATGCAAAAAAATAGCTGAAAACGTCAGCGAAAATCCACATGACAACGTGGTAACATAAAAACTGCCTTCTTATATTTTCTTTTCTTCGTTTCCAGAGAGTTTAAGGAAACAAAAAAACATGGTAGGATGGATGACAACCGCAAAAAGATTAGTTGTTACTATAGCAGCACTAGACTGGAATAGTAAACAATTTTACAGGAGAGAACATTTTTTTTCCTTCTTTTGCATGACCGCATCAATCGTGCATTTTTTCTGGATACTATCTAATTTCCAAACTTTACGACGTTCTCTATACTCCAAAATGATGATACAGAGACAGACCTACAGATTACCTTTGAACTATTTGATTGGTGCAAACAGAAAAAGTAGAGTTTGTTTCGTTTTTTATGAAATCGCATACGCCGGGCTCGCAATATCTAGTCTTGTGGCTTTTCCCAGAAAATTGGATAGTTCTAGAATAAACATGTTCGTAAAGGAAAATGTTATTGGGTCACAACGTAGTTCAGTACAGTCTCTTCCCTTTGAATGCCCTCGGTTTGGAGAAAATTTGAGAAGACCGCGAAAACAAAAAAAAAAAAAGTTGGAATGTAATTGGCAATAATATTATCACATAAATAAATACACTATGAAAAAATCCATTTCCCTATTTTGACGTAAAAACGCAATGAAATTTGGTAACATGATTTTTATCGTCACAAGTCAGAGTACAAATGCCCAAAAAACGGTATTTTTCCCGCATAGACATATTCGTTTTCTTCTTTTTTTTACAGAGGTTCAAGATGAACACAAAAAAAAACAATGCTGGTTTAAGATTACCAGAGAAAAGGAAATAGACAGGATTAGGTTGCTTTCTGAAGGTGGAGTGAATTCTGGGGTATTACATTAGTATTTGATGAGCAAGTGAAAGCATTGTCGTTGCCACGGTGATGATGAGGGGAAAATTGTATTTTTTTCGGGAGTATTCCCACCTTTTGATTCCCCTGGGCATTCGAGACGATGTGATGATAACGAGGTATTGAGTAACATGTGATGTGGCTACATTTTTTCCCTGTTGAGATGCAGATAGTAGGGTGACCTCGTCATACGCCAATTTAGAGAGAAAAAAAACGAATATCATTATTATTGGCTGTGATGATGACGCCGATCATGTTGCCATTTTTTTTCGTTGGCTTTAGGAGACGATGGTGGGTTACGGATGAGAAAGGAATAAAGAAATATTTATTGAAGGAATGAATGGAGGAAGAAGAAGAAGAAGAAAAAAAGAACAAATGATGGTATTTGTTTTTCAAGAAAGCCACTTGGGCTTTGCATTTTTATAGAGTGACGTGTGGGCCGATGGCAGCCAAGAAAAATAAAAGGAAGAAAGAAAAAAAAGAAGGCTAACAATGAGGATAACAAGGATGAGGTGCAACGCTATGGACAGGTGCCTGCGTGCGCTTAAAATACGAAATTTTTAACCCAAATGCGAAAGTTCTTGATAAACCCGGAATAGATAATGTGAAACTTTTGCTACAAAAAAGCTTCCGCTCTACATTGAATATTGAAGAGATTCTATTTATGCTGAAGTAAGTGGAAACATATATTCATGTCCAGACATACCGGCGGAACAGACTGTGAAAAAACTCAAGAAAAGCTTCCCATTTCACTTTTTTTTCAAAAAAGTTGATCCCTTTGGTTATTTTCTTTTTTCTTCGTTGCTCCTTCGCTCTCTGTCTTTCGTCCACACACTAACATTGGGAGAAAATACTCCTCGTGTGGTATTTACAAATGGGCATCATTCTCAATCCCTTTCTCCGCAAAAACCGGATTTTCTTTAAAAATCCCTGGAAAGTCAACCGACTCTCTCTTTCTTATTTTTTTTTTCTTCCAGTCACTCAAGCGTATCTAATCATGGGCATATGGCCCCTCTTTCTCCTTCTTTTTTTTTTCTCCCATGGCCCATCATTATTATTGTCTTGGTAGGATTTCCAGAGAGATACCCCACCGCATCCAACAGAAGAAAAAATTTTTATGGTGATGCCCCTACAATAATAATAATAATGCCCAAACAAAAATCTCACAACGTTTGATACGTGACTGGATCTAAAAAAAAAAATTCGATGCCAGAGAACTAAAGACAAGCTAATAAAAAGGAATGGATGTCAAGCGAAAAAGAAGCTGTCATTTGGAAAAAATCGCACATAAAATACACACTAAACACACCCATCAGTTTTTCTTAGGAACCTGGTCACTGTAAACTTTCCTTCAAGTCAAACCCATTACGTTAGACATAATTGTGTCTGGCAAACCATTCCATCTTTCTTTTTTTCTCTCGATTCTCCATGGTGCACACACACACCCGAAAAAGGGCAATAGTCAGCAAGAAAATTGGTTGGACTTTTTTTTCTATATGTGGTTGTTTGACAAGAAAAATTGCTTTCGCAGAGTCATCATCATCGCAAACTCAAGTTTCACGGAAAAAAGCAATCAGGTACAAAGAACAAGTTGTAAGCAGTGAGCAGCAGGAAGAGAGCCCTCTCTCCTAACCATTTTTTTCCTACGTTTTCCCTGTCTGGTAACTCCGACTAACGAAAATTAAAATGATGTGCTTGCACAGCAATAAAGTCTTCCGCTTTTTCATTTAAAGATTCCAAATAAATAATAATAATCAAATACAGTAAACTATTTTCTCTCTAGCCAACTATACAGTCAAATACAGTTCTTTGTAGTTCACTTGCCAGGGCTTCTCTGTAATTATAATCAACGTACCGTTTTTTCTTATCGATAGATAAACATTTTTTTTTCTATCGAAAATGCTCATCTCATGATATCTGAGTCACAACATATTTTTTTATTATGTATTACATGTACACAGGTTTACAAAAAAAACTGTTCGTCGAAGTATACTAATGATAGGGTATACCACTGGGGCAATCATATACCACACCAGAGAGATACTGTGTTCCTGTTGGGAACCCGCTGGCCGAGTATCACATCCCAATAGAAAAGAAAAAAAAGATGATGACGACGTGAGCCTCGAATAAAAAAATGCCTACTTTAAAAAGCCGACTTTCCTTCTGGATGTGTCAGGATTTTTTTTGCAAGTTTGTCATTGATGCTTATATCCTATACAGTATAGATGAACGGTATAATATGTAAAATTCAAATCGAGTTTGTTGTCATGTTGATTTTAACGGCAAAATGAAGCCGTTAAAATATCTTAAATACCTGAGCAGGCACACTAAAATTTGTGGTCAATTGAAGACAGCAAAACTCTTGTCAAAATTGTTTCATAACAATAACCATTACAGTTTATAGAGGAAAACTATGTGGTAGGAAAAATAATAATAAAACTAAATACTAAATACATTTTGGATGTTCAATAGAAAGGAGAGCTCTGGATTACGAAGTTGATACAGAGGAATGCAGAGGAACTCGGAGAGAGGTCGACGGAGTTTTTAGTGATAACGGCTTTGTCGTGGAGACAGAGTTTATTATCAACTGTCGAGTTTCTTGTGTCGTTTGACGATTTATAGAACTGCTTTGGTCTCGTTACTTTTAATCTTTTAATAAAATGACACAGTTAAAGCAGTCGGTATTTCATTGCACATTCCTCTCTAATGTTCACCTCAAGAGTGACAACACGACCAATTTAAAATTGTGTAACAGTTTAATCCGTTAATCGGCAACTGTTAGTTAGTGTGTGAGGCAAGACTCCTTCCTGTTTCCGATTTCCATGCTTTTACCCGCAAAAAAGGGAAGAAACAAAGAACAAACGACAAGACGACTTGTGAAGAGGACGGAAAATGAGACTAAAAAGGACCAGATATTTTGTTCTTTGAGAAAAACAACACGGCAAAGGTGGAGGAATGAGAATAATGTTAAAACTGGTGGCATGAGAGAAAACCTCTGATCATTTTATGATTATTGTCGACTCCCGTTTTACGCAATAATTTTCCAGTTTACAAGAATTAATACAACAATCACTTTCGGTCGCTTCTAATGATCTGAGTCGCTCTCCCTTTATCAAAAGGCACGTTGACGACAGTTTTTCCTTTGAAATTGAATCCACCCAGAAAGGAGCATAAAAACAAAACGACGATGGATTTCATCAGAGGATCAACTGCCTAAGCTGTAATGTATGTCTTGTGTGCGCTTGCGAGTGTTTCGTAAAATCAAGTAAAACACATTAAAAAATAAGGAGCATTTATCTTGACAACTTTTAAAGGCCAACATGTGACTTGATGTAAAAACACGGGAAAGGCCACATCCACTCATTATACTTATTGTTTCCGTGGAAACCATTGAAATTGAATACACCAAAAATAATATTGATTATTAAGTTGCTCTTAAGCTTTTGCTTGAGGTACCTCGTCTTTCTAGGAACAACCAAATATATCACTTGCAAGTGGGAAAACAAAAACAAACTAAGCTCCCTAGAGACGATACATGTAGGCACGGGGCAGACTGCGAAATCCAGGAGAAAATCTCGTGCAAAAAAAAAAAAATAGCCTTCATTAAATTAAAACTAGTTCAAAGATCATCCGTAGTAAAACCCCAGACAAAGTTGTACTTTTTAGTGTACACACCACACCCATATCATTTTAAAGTTTTATTCTGTTTCATTTTAAGGGTATACTCTTCGTATGGCATTTGATGGACACAATATTTTTTATGTATCACCAATTTTTTTTTTTTTTTTTTTTTTTGAGACTTTCTGGTTGATTTGAGTGTAGAATGAAAATCGATTTTAAAATTAAATTCACGACAAGTACAATAGGATCTGGATGGTTGGTGTAACCCTTTTTTGTCCTCATCTTCACAATAAAAGATGATTCCATTAAAATGTTTTAAAAATGTTTCAAACAAGCTTGTTCTGGTGTATGAAAAATTGAAGGGATCACAGATCGCGTAGAAAATGACGATGCACTTTACCTTTATACAGAGTCTCTTTTTGCTTTTGTTCCGAAGGTCCTTTTTTTAATTCAAGGAAAATGCTTGCCCTTAGAAATGAAAAAGTCTCACTTTTGATTTTTTCATGCACAAAAGGCCACTGTCTTCAATCAGATGGGTGAATGGCGATTCATTTGATAATTGGAAATCTGTAAATGGATAGATACCCAGATAATATACAACTAACTCAATACAAAACGAATCTTTTTTCTATATAATATATCAGAACTAAGTAATATCCCTGGGAATTATTTAAAAGTTGAGCTCTCAGTAAAAAAAAAAGGGTTGACTGTAACATAAAATGGACAATGGCTCACAGAATATATCGACAAAAGACGTACACATATATTTTTCATTAATTACAACTGGTTGCATCCAAACAGATTGTACAGGTTCAAATAAATCAGTGCAAAAATTTTGTTGCACTGAAAGGGTTAAAGTCCACGTTTACAGAGGATAATTTTCTGTAGTGCTTTCTGGTCTAAGTGCATTTTGGAATTGAATTTCATAACGGATGCATTCCCTTACTGCAGTCTTTTCGTATACATTAATTTCATTCTTTTTAAATGCGATATGGTCACCATATGTTGGAGAGTTGAACTGAAATTCTGTTAAATAATATTAATAATTCATAAGCTAGCTAAAAACTTTTTTTTAAAGGATACATAGTGTCCGTTGTGACGCAGATGTAACTTTTTGCCATTGCACATTGATTCAATATTTTGACAGTGAGGAAGCTGAAGTCAAGAGAGGCTCAGCTCAGTTTATGGTCAAGAGAGTTAAAGGGTTAACAAAAATAACAAACCTGGCTGTCAAAGAATCAGATTACAACATGATTACATCTGATTAGTACAAGAGGATTACCAAAATGTGGAAAAAGGACGCTAGTAATCAGAGAGAATCATCCGAAAAAATAACATTTTTTTGTTCGAATTCAGAAATAAAAATTTGATACTCTTTATAAGGTTGTTATAGATACACATATAACGCGTCAATGGCTTTTGTTATGCTATACTTTTTTTTTGGGTAGAAAAGTATCCTTTTCTGGTAACTCTAAATAATGAAATTACACGAGTGGTAAAATGAAGTGGTTGGCAAGGTTGCACTTTAATTCAAACCAAATTGGGATATAATGACAGCTCTGTATTTATAACCTACTCTGGTACTTTTTCCTTTTTTTTGTACCGAAAAATCCCATTTTCATCCTATTTTTAGGGAAAGGAAAGTATAGATTACATAGCTTTTGTCAAAAAATCCATAAAAGCACCTTCATTCATTTTTAGTAATAGAAACACCCTCAGCCCTAAATATTTCGCAATTGTTACCACAAAAACATGCCCACTTGTGCCACAACCACTTGTGCATCGAAAAAAAAAACTTAAAACCAGTTTTCCAAAGAAATTTCGCAAGACATTGGCAGCAGGTGACCAGACTGTTGGCGCTCGAATTTTCCAAACAATACCCGTTTGTATTCATTTCTCTCAGAGAGGAAAAAAAAAATTAATAAGCCGCCTCTTTTGTTTTAACCGACCTGTTGCCCGAGTCTTCTTCCTCAAGTAGAAATTATCGTTATAAAAATAAAAATAAAAAACGCAGAGAGCTCTCGCAAGAAAAGCTTCTTTCTATTGCTCAACCCGCACGCACCATGCTCCATGCTGTAGAATGTCACAAGCTTACTCAAAACGAAAACTCTGTGTGTCAGTAGACTTGGCTTGTAATTACATTATAATTTTAATTGCTTCTCCATCACTGCTTTTAAACAACTCAGGTTGGCTTTTACCACGGCAGCTGTTATTTCATTAAGACGGTAGCTACTCTGCAAACAAAGTTAGCAGGTAATTAAACTAACTCAGACACAGAATTAAATAGTTCCACCGCATTATTTTTGTTCTTTGCAAGAAAAAGAGAATTCTTCTACTGCAAAACTGCATAGAAAGTTTACTCATTCAGAAATTCCTTTTTGTTTTTGCACAAAATCTTTTACTAATTTGCTCCTAAACATTAATGCGTTGTAGGCTCATATCCCTTTTAAAGCCTATTTCTTCTTCTACTAATAGGGCAGTTTGTTATAGCGAGAAGGACTTCTACATTTCTAGAAAAAATACTGATTTGCTTTTAATTTGTGTAATTGCTCTTTCTATAAACATTTTTAGGCTAAGAACAAAAAACTGCTGTCCGCAGTGAGTTATTTAAAGTACACACATTTTTTTTTGCCGTGTAAGCTTAGTTTCCGTTTAGAACCTAACGCATTCCCGTATGCTCCGGTTTTTACTCCAACTCTGAGGAAAAATCCACTGTTTTCCCCTGTCCTGCTTATTTGGTAGCGTCGCGTCGGTGGATGAATGCTTTAGAAACTGGTATCGACTTGCATTGTGTCTGGTTGTGTTGCTTGTTGGGAAAAACATGCGCTTTCCTCCCAATAATGACCACTAACATGGCCACCAGTCATTTTGCTAACACGCCCTTTCTCCCACTCCACTATAGCACCAGAGCAGAGCCAAAGAGAGTGAGAAAGTACAAGAAACTACAACCGCTTCCAATATAAAAATGGATTGGGAATGGAAAACCGAACACAAGCTTCCAAACTCGTTCACTCTCCCAAATGACATGATCAACTCCGTTTTTTTTTTCGTTGATGCAGCTATTCCGCTACTCTCCTCTAATCAATAGATCATCCTCATAGTTTATATACTCCGCTCTCTTCTAGCCACTAAAAAAATACTCAGTTGTTGTTGTTTTTTTGCTGAGATCATCATGATAGCTTAGTAATATATGTATATACTGCCGATGATCACATTCCACTTCCTTTTTTTTTCAAGAACATTAGTAATCACAATAATTTTTTCCAAAAAAATATTATAAACATAAAAAATGTGAATACGGATACATTGCGGTAGGTTGCTACCAAGGCAAAAGCTGATGTGTTAATTCATTCTAAAAAAATCTCGCCTTAAAAATTTATACTCCAATTTAGACTGGAATCGCAGGGGAAATGAAATTATAGAAGAATATACATACATCACATCAAAAACATGCATGTGACCATGATGACTCATGGAGTGTTACAAAGTCAATGCATTTTTTTTGAATCCTTAAAAGGTTGTCACGCTTGAAACTTAAAAAAGAATATTGACTGGGCATCTAGTATACCATAAAAAAATACATACTTTGTGTGCTATTCTACACTTCTTTTAACTTTTCCGAATTTTCTGTTCATCTTCATAATTGCCTTGGCAATGCAGCAAGTCCACACACGAGTCCCACACACACACTCCTTTTCTATCTCTCTTTCTCACTCCGCTCGCACTTACCTTTTATCTTTTTTCTTCGTTTCCTCGACTGCCGCTACAAATCATCAATTTTATATCATCCGACGACTTTCCACCCTGCATTTTCCCAATTTACGTGAAAATTTATCCGCTACTCAAATTACCGTAGGATAACGCCAAAACACACTTGATATATTTTTGTTGTCTCAAAAAGCCAGAGAAAACATCGCTGGCAATGCCATGTACCAAGGAAAAAGCTAAAAACGGAAACTTATAAACACACAAGTCCATACTAACACGACCACAACTCATATTTCCTTTCGATACAATATTCAATATTAAAAAACATTGACACTTTTTTTTCTTCTCTCCATCAGAATATTTTCCTCCAACTCCAATTTCACTAATGCACTTGGCGACACTTTTGCTTTCTTGGCTTTTCCTACTCCTATCATTTATCAAAATCAATCTTAGATAGATATAAAAAAAAAAACAAGTTGAATTTGCTGTGCAGGACGGAGCCCATGAAGCACAAAATCTGCATGTCCCTGTCTTTGCCAAAAAAAAATTACTAAAACATTTCTCCTGACGACCATCACCATCCAACGTTCTTCTCATTTCTGATCACCTTTTCCTCATACCTTAGGTATCTCTCCTCTCATTACACTCAATTCTTTAATCCTTATCATCTCTCAGGCCTGTGAATAGTCATGCATGGATCCGTATTCAAAGTAGCCCTTTTTATTATAAAACATTAACGCATAACCCTTCTCGCCATGCAGATGAGGATGAATAAATAAGAAAAAGGAAATAGCAGAGCAGCCCAGCAGTCAATAAAAAGCATGTCAAATCCTTTTCAAAAGGTATTCCCCCTTCCCATAGCTCACCGTCTATTCTCGCAGTGTGAATTGTGATTAAATGAAAAAAATCATCCAAGGGCCCTTGGTAACCACCACAGTGCATCTTATGCATATTTTTTTGTCCAAGGCACTACATATTAACGTGACGGACAGCCATAGATCCCTTCGTGTTCCTATTTCTCACAGGGATCATCTGTGTAAATATTAAAATGCCAATAAAATATTTTTCTCTCTGATCGAAAGGGTTAAAGTTTTCCTTCAAGTTTTTTTTTGTCAGTGAGCCCAGCAAGGAGCGAAGGGACCCTTACGTTTTCCAATTGATAAAAATGTGAATAATGACACCTTGCAATTATTGGATAGCTATAGAGATGGATGCACGCCGAATTAGGAGACTGCTGGGCGCATAAATTATTAAAATTTATTTATATTTTTTTTTGTCCAACAATGTGCCATGTTGTGTTGGAGCATACCCGCTGAGATAAAACCGTTCCTGGAGTCCACAAAATAAAGGGTTTTCATGCAAATTTCTGAAACGCGCATTTATAATGAGCGGATCGTGAGTGTCAGCAAAAAACTATCCGTTGAAGCATTTTTTTTTTTGCGCTAGACTGAACAGCACTGTGAAATGGCCCCTTTAGATAAGATACCAGATAAGATATATGTAATAGATTAGTTAAGTGCTCATCATGTTATAGATTTTACAACGATGCTCTTAATTATTGCAGATAACCCAGCAGATTAGACACATCTTTCAGACTAGTTTTTAAAGCACCATCAAAGTAATAATTGCTTCCGGAATGGTATTTTACATTATGTTTCCTTTGATAAGCTTGACACACAGCAGGTAACTTACAAATCTAAATCAATCCATTGGACTCTTTAGAAAAAAAAAACTGATAATCGGCTTTTTTTTTAGACGAAGAAGAGCTTGTCAAAATGAAATACGGAAGATAAAGTTTCTCACACGAAGGAATCCTCTTGGCATCATCACCAAGAACCAATCTATTATAGCCCTCCAAGATTACTCTGAACCAAAAAAGAGCACCTTTTCCATTTATTTTTTTTTTGTACCTGGAAAACCTACACCATTCCAGAATAGATATGATACAAAACATCATCAATATCCCATCATGGGTATTAAAACGAAAGAATTGGGTTTTTTTTTGTTACAACTGAGTACAACCCTTTTGATAATTCAGTTTCTTATACGGACACCAAAAAATAACTGATAATGCTTACGAGTTGATAATGAAAAAAAAAAGGTATTGACAATGGCGAGTAAAAAAGCAATCGGATCAATGATCGGATTGGGATGATCATTGAAAGAAAATTGAATAAAAAAAGGGATACATGTATTGGTGTCCTACGTGCCTAGTAAGGGTTCACACGTTTCAAGGGCTCGTGAAAAATATTTTTAAACTAGAGAAGCAACTTACAATTTTCGTACGTGCGTTTTCAATAAGGCATCTTTCACACCGGCAAATAGACAAAGTGAGATGTGCTGGAGAAGTGGCCAGACGTCTGGAGTGATCATCTCTGTGGTAGTTCATGGTCACGCAGAGACGACAGT
>VICI01002639.1:0-15828 GCA_019593645.1 Akabosia matsudoensis
TGATTTTCATTAAGTCATGATGGAACAAATTACCATGTGATTATTAGTGACAAGAAAGTAGTAGTATTCCTTAATAGTTGCAAGGAATGACTAAATTTACTCTTTGAAAATTCCATAGTCACGGTTAGGGCATTTCTGAAGCCATCAGAGCATTTCATCACAATGACGCAGCCAAATAGGATAAAATGTTTGTCCAATGGATCTCAATAAAGAGTGTTCCATAATAATAGCGTGCAAATAATGTAAGTGCGATGTGAATAAGTAAATATCTAACTGATAAGTGACTACAAAACTGGTAAATTGTTACACAAACTGTTATTTGACCAATAAATGGTAAAAAAATGTAGTGGTCGCACATCACTTTAGAGCAATTATCGCACATTCCCCCAAAAAATTTCAGAGCATACGTACAGTATACATTATAATATAATGAAAATTTCTGAGGGGGCTCCTTTAAAATCAGCATTCAATCATCCATCCATACCTAAAGAGTACAGTTTGTACCAAAGTAACCACAAAATGACAAATTTGTATAAATTTTATTTCGATTTTGCTCATATGCTTTTGATATCCCCGTTCCGTTTAAAGCATAAAAAGAACCAATTTTCCCCTGCAAAGTTTACTCTTCAAGCTATTTTCGTTATGTTCTCAAACATTCTCGGCAGCATTTGGTATTTCGGCTTTATCCGAGAAATGTACCCAACGAAACCGAAGCGTCCTTCTGAAATATTTCTCCAACTTGTAAACATAGCCACTGTGATACTGTGTATCACTTATCTCCACCTCTTCTGGAGACGACAATCGTCCATTGTTGCAGTCGTTAATCAAATAGCCTCCAACACCATTCCGTTGTACAGCGATTGTATTTCCCACAGTATCATCACCAGTAAGCTTACTGCCATGACAGTATTTTTGCTGACCATAGCCCTTTGTGTACTGAACTGTTCAACAGGTCAAGACCTTTCGCTGACAGGTGACGAAACATTTGGTTTCACTGTCGATACGATTTTGCAGCGTGTCCTGTACAAAACTCGTTTTTCATTTTTACTTTCTACAGACAAACTTGTTGACTTTAAAAATGTCACAGAGATGAATCACGTAGCTAACTACTCCCCGTCTGAATGTGCTTTAATTGTTGTCGGATCCTTTAGTTATTTTTACAATGTTGTCTTTACGTATTTCACGGGCTGGTATATTTGCTGCTGCGCATGTACGCTCTGGCTTGGATCACACTCATTTTATATGAAAATGAAGACATGCTTAAAGCTAGAATCATATTTGATAGACTGGCAAAGTATAAGAAATCATTACACTGAGCTGTGCAAACTGTCAACATTAATTAACAAAAGTCTAGGGAGCTCTGTTCTTTGGTACTTGCTGCTGACTTTGTTCTATTTTTCTGTCAACACGAATAATATTCTTATTCACACGCAAGCGAGGAAGGGCGTGACTCTTGCATCTTTAAATGTAGTTGCTGAACAGTTCTTTTATACAGTTTTGGCTGCAGCCGTGTTTTACTTTTCAGCGGAAGCTTGCCATAAGGTATCAAATTTAAATTAATTCTACTTTATGGACATTATAACAGGTCTGTTTACATATTAAATACATATTTTTAGATGAATGTATTGAAGATTTGGCTACATGTAAAGAAAAATCGGAAAGGTATCCCGGAAGATGAGCTACAAGCAGTTTTGAGCAGTTTAAACAGTCAAGTGATTGGCATTAGAGGAAGTGACAAGTTCCCTGTCACGTATGCCTTCATAGCACAGGTGAAAGAATATCATTTGTGGTAACTCGAGAAAATATGCCTTAATTTTTAATTATAATTTTTTTGTAGTTTATTGCGCTGTGCTTAACATTTTTCATCATTTGCGTTCAAGACGGATCTTAAGGCCACACGAACAGCTTCACTAATCCCCGGTGACATCATTAGACATGGGAGCATACCGAAGTGCGATTCTATTATCAAACAATGTTGTAGCTTCCTTCAAGAATGCAATCATGGCAATCACAAAGACAATATTGAACAGAAGTAAAAAGGCTCGGTCCGCAACGGATGCCAAGAACTTCCATGCGTCACATTCCTTAAATAATGAGAATGCAAATTTTCAAACTTATTTATAAATTTACATAGTGTGGTTGATTAAGTACCTCTTCCGCTGTTTCCTGGTGTTGAATGTAGTTATGTACAAAATGTAAATTTTTAAGTGCCTTTTTAACATCAGGAGGGAACGATATCTTTGCCCGTTGGTCGAAATTCTCGAAAAGCGATTTGTCCTTTGCTTTTGACGGCGACTTGGCAGGCATGTCCCATTTGTCCAACATCAAGATTTTCCCCAGATATCTAGGATCGCTTCGAAGAGCTTTGACCCACCCGGGGAGTTTGTGTGTCGATGGTTTCCTGTAATGAATGTTTAGTACAAATGCACTGCATGCTATGGAGCTAAACAGTAAACTTAAATTAAAAATAATAATTTTCCCCAGTAACGGAACGGCCACGGATGTTTCTGGAATGTTGTCGATCATGGGAACCAAAAACATGATTTGTGACGCAAGAAGGGACATACACAAAGTCATTTTTTCTCTGGAATCCGCAGGTAAATAGAAAACAAGCAGGGATAAATACGACAAGCCAATAAGCGGAAGAATTAAATAAAGAAAGTAAAACTTCCAGTGACGCCTCAAAGAAATTGTGAAAAGAACTCGAGAGTAGTGTTCCGGGCAGCAAGGATACAAATATCGGTGATATGAAACAGGTATCGCCATAATATCCCATTCCGGGGATGGGATGTAGTTACTTAAGTCCATGCCAACTTGCAAGGATCGGTTTTTATCTTCATCGTCATTTACTATTGCTAGCCTAAGCTGATCTGAATTGTGCGTCCATGAGCCAAACTCCAATTTACACGTCTGAATGTCGAAAGGATATGCGCGTACATTGATTTCGCAGTATGTCGCCGTGATTGTTTTGGTTCGCCATCTAAGCAATCCGTTAAACAGAACAGAAACCGAGTCGCCGCTAAGAGTAAAAGTTCCCCTCGTGTTGTACAGCTGAAGGTCTGGCTTCCAGGGAATGTCGGATGGGATGGTGATCTGCGTCAGACCTCCGTAGTCGGCTGGATCCCATGACAACTTGTAGTCAGTCCATTCCTGTACATAAAATACAATTTAAAAAGATATATGAAAGTAAGAGTGAATATGGGTGTCACCAACTTGACAGAACTTTACCTGGTTTATATCTAGATCTAATGATAGAAGCTGCTCTATTAAATTCTGCGAAAATATTTCAAAACACATATATTATTATGCTAATAAATCTACCATAGCAACGGTTTATGTTTTTATGTATGTATGTATTAGTACCAACTCAACAATCTTGATCATTCCGCAGGTAATGAAGACGACAAGTTGATTAGAATTGTTTTTTACTGGGCGCACTGGAAAGCCATACTTGTCTAGTAGATGTTTTCGCAGCCTGGCTTCATGACCCATTGCATTGCAGTTTGCCCCGAGAGCTGATAAAAGCGAAAAAAGTAACATTCGCATTGCTACTACTCAACTAGATAAGACCGGCAGTTTATCTGCTAATAGAATATGGGGGGAGACATGTATTGGGTTTCACGTAATACATTTGTTGTAATACGAGCTACCGCTACCATACATAAAACAGTGAAAGAGAGTTCAACCTAATTTCTGCTTATTAACAAAATAAATATACCTACATACATTAGAGTTATTAGGTAGCATTAGCTTTTCATTTTGAGCTTGGAATACAACGAAAAAAACAGTCGTTGATATTCTAGTAATAAGCGGTACTTTTTGGTCTACTACGTGAAATTGCACAAATAATTTTATTAAAACATACTAATTTCCATCATTGAGATTAAAGCTGGGACAGTAATCCAATACTTAACAAAAAACACATCAATCGAAATGTGAGACGCTAGGTTGACCTTGGTCTGATCATAAAAATACATACAATGCACTTGAATTGATATAGATTTCGTGGAATAATTCTTTTAAAAAAGTACTTTAGAGAGAGGAATTGAAACTCAATGCGAATATAACTTCATAACTCATTTGTGGTAAAGCTTCACAGAAGAAGATTGACTAAGGTCCACACGTATTTTCTTCGGCTTCATTTTTTCGCTAAAGTCACGATTTTCTATTTCTATTATTGTTAGGATAGACCCATTTCAGTTCAAGACAAAAGATGCCAAGAATTGGAAAGTTTGGGTGTTTATTTTGCGAGAATGGGTATCCTTCGTATTCTCTCTTGGAAGAGCACATGCGGCGGCACACATTGGAACGACCGTACGAATGTGACCTTTGTTCGGCTAGTTTCAGCTATCAAGGAGTCCTTGCCATTCACAAGAGGAATCTTCATGAAGGGGTACGGTTTAAATGTGACCGTTGTGGGATAATATTTACGTGCAAGTCCAACTTGACAACGCACCTGAGGAAACAACACGGGATTCTTCATTCAAAACTAGGAAATGTCATCGGATGTGTACGGACGGATAAATTGAAGCGAGAGAGGAGGCGCCGAGTCAAACGAAAACTGTTCTCGAAGAAAAGAGCCGATACTAATGAAGCCACATGTGAAGCAGTCGAGATCAAGAACTATTGCGCACCGGCGCAACCATTCCATCTTGATGAATTTTTCAGGGAGATCGGCCTGGACTCTGTGGTATCGCAGTTGAAACACAGTAATCCCGTCTCTGACATAGTCAAAACTCATGGAAATAATGACAAAAATGCCCAGGATACAGTCCAAGCCAAACCCAAACTCATTACCAGTCTACCATCTCTTAAAGCGCCCAACTCCGAGCTTAAAATTAAAATACCCAAGACTGGACCGAAAGTAGAACTGGTCTCGATTCCATGGCAGGATCCTCGCGTATCTGGATCAAATCCGTTTTCCTCCACTTTAACACAAACAATTCACGACTTGCCCTTTCCCCCACAAAATCTGTTCTTCAGGGTTGATGGAGTTATTACATCCCCTCTGCCTACACTACACCAAATCCGGAAACCATCTTCACCACCAGTTGGAATATTGACTCCGGCATTTCTAAAAAGAGGACCCCAACCACAGCCTCGTTCTTCATATTCTCCTGAATCCATACAGACAAGCTACTCCCAACAAGTATCCAAGCAACCTCCAAAACCTTCCCCTCATGTCTGCTCAGTTTGCTCCAAGTCATTTCCCTTCCCATCCTGGCTGGATATACACGTCAAAGCTAGGCATCATGACAAACCATTTTCTTGTCACGTCTGTAAAATCAGCTTTCAATACATGGCGAGTGATAACTCGATGACTATTTCGCTACATGTTTAATGTCAGTGTTTTTCAATTCAAATAATTAATTCCTTTTCATTTATTTCCAGAGCTCCCTGCGTACACATCAAGCCAAACGATGCAGAGGTGCATCCACTCAGCTGCTCGATTGTTGACCGGCTACAACAAAGCCTTAGGCGAAGTTCATACATCACGCTCTTAAAACTAGATCTGACCAATCGTTTCATCCTTCTTCAAATATTTTGAAACAGTTTAAATTCTTTTTCCCTTATCTTCTAATTATTATTTCTTAAGTCTTACGAAGCTCTTTAACGCAACAGCGCATGAACAGCCCCATATGTCACGAGCTCACCCTTAATCACACTGAGTTTGTTTTGTTTCTGCACGTTTTTGTATTTTTAAACTGGAGATTTGAGGTGCTTTTACATTTGATCTGTAAACTGAAAGCTTTTCTTTCTTGTTGGTATAATTAATAAAAATGGGTAAAATTAATTGTTTATTTTGTGGTAAAGTGTTTACAAACTATCAGTTTTTAGAATGGCACATGAACAGGCATACGACCGAGCGCCCGTACGAGTGTGACCTGTGCTCAGAATGGTTCGGTTACCCTGGGTCCTTGCATAATCATAAGAAAACCACACATGGGGTGATGGGAAAAGTTAAACACAAATGTCAACTTTGTCATCAGGTGTTGAGAAAGAAAGCTGATTTGCAGATCCATAAATGTGCGACGAAAACTAACGACGCCGGCGGCGATACTGATGCACCAAGGGGAAAGAAACGTACGAAATCGGGTGCAGGAAAAATAGAAACTAAGAGAAAAAGAGTTTTGGCCACTTCCAAACGAACTGTGCATTCGTCAACTGAGCGCAGCCGCGTAAAGAAACGTTTGGAAGGAACAACGGGCCCACCGAAGAAGATGGGAAGAAAGCGGCGCAGGAGAATTGAATCAGGAACAAAAGCCAAGTGTAAGAGTGGGCGTAAGGAAATTGTGGACGACAATGAAGGAGGGAAGGAAAACGATCAAAAAGATAGAGGCAGACCTACGGAAAAGTCACGGAAAAGGGGTTCCAAGGAGAAGAACAGTGGGAATATCAAGTTGGAATCGGCAGGTCAACTTATGAGCCTGTTGCAGAGTTTGGATAAAGTTAAATCAATGAGAAGAGAGAGAGACATTTTTATTGAGAGAAAGGTTGAAGTTGAAGAAAGAAAGGGTAGTTCCGAACCTGGAGAAGTCGAACAGCCTGTAGAAAATGTCCTAGAAAGTGTTCGGACGGATATTGTGCAGTTATCATCAGTTATAAATGAGGACAATCACGAGAAAAATCAGTTGAATCCTTGCCATAAAGAGGAAGAACAAGATAACGAGTGTGAAAACGACAAAGATCGAAGTGTTAGCAGTGTTGACAAGAAAGAAAGTAAGCTGGAGTTATTAGCATACACTCCAATGGAACCAAGTGTCAGCTTTACTAATATTACTAGCAACATCATGGAACAGCAAGTTGTGATGGACGGAGGTACTACCGCTACTGCGAAGAAACGAGGTCGAGGTCGACCTCCACGAGTCCGCAAAGTGAAATCCACAGGTTCTACAAAGCTACCACAAGCAAAAGCGAGTCTCTCGTTGACAGCAAGTCCAAATGAACCGATCAAGCAACACAAGTTGCCTTGTTCAGAACCATGTTTACCTTCTGCAACTAGTTCCCAAGAACAACTAATTCTGCCTTCTGAACCAAGTTTGATGATGCATAGGATGACCTTGGAGGAAGTTTTGTCAACGCCATTGCAGCAGGAGTCAAAGGGAAACACCGCTTCGTGATTCAATAGTTCCTGGAAGTGCAGGAGAAACCATTGCTGAAACCCAAAATGCCTACGAATCTCAGAAGCCATCAACAGTCTCGGAAGCGGGGATATGTACTGATTCGAAACCTGGACCAGAGACCAAACCAAAGTCAACCTCTACTCATCATAACCCATCAACACATAAATACTGTGTAAATAATTCAAGGCCCGATTCTAACGTAGTTTGTACAAAACCTCCTCCAGTTCGTAATAAAAGTATTACCAGATTCAGATCCTCGAGTTGTTGAAAGGAGAAACAGGTATCCTCCAGTGGCGGAGCCAGAAAAACAAATTCACTTACTTCCATTCTTTCCAGAGAAGTTCAGCAACTATTTTTTCGAGACTGCCGAAGGTATCCAAATGCCTTTGTGGAATTTTCACGAATTTCACAATAATCTTTTTCCGTATCCGGGTCAATATCCTACACAGCCTACCCTAAGCGTCACTGGAAGTCAGAAGACAAACCTTGGAGACACCTGTAGTAACTGAAAAGACTCGTAAGAATACTCTAAGACCTCCAAACGTACCCAGTAAGAACTTGAGACCACCTCCGGTTACAAAGAAGCAACCTGTGTCAAATCCAAGTGTCCGCCTGCCGAGGAAGGGACCTGCGAAGAAGAGGGCCTCTGTGAAGAAATCTGTATCGGTTAGCAAGAAAAGGAGATCGCAATCTGCACTCACCTGCCCCTTTTGTAAAAGAACATTTCCATTTAAATCGGTACTCATGCGGCACGTGAGGTCACATACCGGCGAGAAACCATTTGCTTGTCCAGGTTGTGATCAAAGATTTGCTGTCAAGGTAAACTTTTCACTTTATGTAAATTACTAACATTTTCATTTATTATATTGACTTACGTAATTGATGGTTTTCCTCCTTTGCAGGGCAATCTTAAGCTGCACTCAAAAAAATGCTGCCCAGTTGAACAGTAGACGTGTGCTAAAACTACTGGTATTAGTGCCACCACTCTCCGAGTCCCAATATTAAATCTTTATTAAATTTTTTGACGAAGCAAATCAAGCTATTAAAAAACCAGTCAAGTAGAGTGCAGAAATTTTCCTTTACTTTAATGTTAATACACATTGTTACCCAGAGACAATTTTAATATTCCATGAATTAACAATCACTACTTGAACTAATAAAATACATTTTTTATTTGGATAAATTTTATTAAATAAAGTAGCTATCAATAAAGTAACTGAATTCTAAACATAAGCAGCGATACAATTCCTGCATACAAAATCTAGTCTATATCCAGTTGTACTAACTACAATGAAAAAACCTCTTTTCATCGTTTCTACGGCAGTTTACAACCCTGGAAATGAACCCCTGGCTGAAGTCAATCGCCAGGCCAACATCAAACTAACCAACTTTTTTCAGGTCTACTTTGATTTCGGTTTCTGCTTTCTCTTCGCCCCGTTTCGATTGCAGTACGACAGCTCCCTTCGTGAATTCTTTGTCAAGAAATCTCTCCTTCACAAGCTTCTAACTTACACGACATACATTCTCAGCCTTATCTGGCAGTTGAGCATGATCCGAAAGAGCTATCCCTCGAAACCGAAAAGCCCTTATCAAGTGTTCAACTTCCTCCGCTATTTAACGAGCACTGCTATAAAAGCAAACGTTTTCATAATATTTTCTCGTCACCAGGAAAAGTTCCTAGCCGTTTTAAACCGCATCGTTTCAAGCCCTATCAAACTAGTCGATGCATCCCCTTTCATGACTTCCATCACAAGTAAACTTGTGTTGAGATGTTTGTTCTGTTTTAAAATTGGAATTGCTGTGACCAGTTGGCTCACTGCAAGCGGTGTCTATAAAAGTTCAGACCACATCAATGGTTGGAATATAAACGCATGGATTCGTCGTTTACTCACACTCACCCGACGTGCATATTTTTTAACCGACATGGATGTGAGTATGACTCGCGTCAAAAACTCCACGCAATTGTTGTACACACCAAAAGACTATTTAGTGATAGCAGTTGGCACGTTTAGTTTGTTTTATCGTCACATAATAGGCTTGTTTCTGGAGTTCTTTTACATACTGGCAGCGCTATTGCTATGGTTTAGTGCAAAATCATTTTCAAATTTACTCGCGGAAAGGAATGGTAATGGGAGATGGTGGCAAGTGCGGTCACATTATCAACATGTTTACGAGTTGGCAAGTCTGATAAACGATAGTTTAGGATTTTCAGTAGTTTGGTGGCTGCTCAATTACCTACTCTACTATTCTATAAACTCAGACCAAATTTTCATAGACAGTCGAGCTACAGCAGACTTGGCATATTGGAATAACGTTGTCACGATTTTTTACTTTCTCGGATACTTCATAAGTTTTTTTTACTTTTCAGCAGAGGTTTGTCATAATGTGAGTCAATAGAAAGGAGCATTAAAAACATAGTTAAAAGTAGGCATAATTTTTTTGAAGCAGACAATTTTGATTGTAAACTATAGATGGACGCTGTTAAGACATGGCTGACTCTGAAAGAAAACCGTAGCCAGCTAGCAGGCGATGATCTCCAGATTATAATGGACGAAATAAACTGTCAAACTGTTGGGATTACTGGAAACAACATTTTCACAATAACATACAGCTTTATAGCAAATGTATTGAATACAAGGAATATCTTAAATTGCATCGAACTTGCAACAAATGCACATTAAGTTTTATCGTCCTTTTTGACGCAATGTCTTTTTGTTGCAGTTTCTCACTCTGACGATGACTTTCTTTATAATTTGCGTCCAGGATGGGACACGCTAGTCAGCGGCGTGACTGTGTGACCCCCTTATGTGCATGCATTATGTGATCCCCTTGAAGCCTGATAAAAAAGACGAATGACACAAGCTACAAATAGGTTTGGGAACGCGTGGAGAGATATAAATTACTAAACCTTTAACTTATTGCATTACGCGGTGAAGTATGTTGTTAAATGACTACTATTACAAGATTACATTGTCTGCGACTAATCTTAAAAGGCCCATTGTACCTAACTCATGTAGCTCATCCCAACGAACGTCACTCATACACTTTTAGGATCAGCCCAGGAAAATGCAGACCCATGTGTGTTCGCAAGTGATACCTAAGGCAGCAGTACAATGTGGATTGCCACTGAATATCAGTTCGCATTAACTCTCGTGGCGGCTTGGATAGGGACATTTGCAATTCTCACAGACGAAGATTTTGACGCGGCAAAAGCCTTAGTTTCTGTGTTGCTACCGAGAAAAAATGAGACCAGCAACAGTGCGAGTAGCAAGTGTAGTCCAACTCCGGCTCGGGAACCGAAGTTCCATACGCCAATCGATTGCCAGGAAACCACTCATGCCAGTCTCATGCACAAACATCCGGATCAATATAAAACCACTGTACGTATTTGAATAACGCATGAAATCGTTACTTAACCCCTCGAGTTGCACATTTCTTTTATTTTATTTTATTCCAGCCAGAAATTCTCGAAGCATTTAACTACGGATATGAGACACATAAAGTGGTCACTGAAGATGGCTACGTGCTGACGCTTTTCCGAATTGTCTCTTCACCTAAAAGGAATACGACAGGGGAAGATTTTAAATACAAGCACCCAGTTTACATCGTTCATGGCATGGGAGCATCGTCTCACAGTTGGTTCTTCCAAAGCCACAGTAGTCTTCGTAAGATTTGACAAAAAAACACCGGTGTTTCGAAATATTTGTGAACTTTCTGTAAAACTTTTGAAAAATACTACCAGCATTCGTATTATCTGATGCTGGGTTTGATGTATGGCTTGGAAACAATCGCGGCACAACTTACTCCTTGGGTCATGAAAAGTTCAATGCGAAGAAAGACATTGACTTTTGGAATTTTAGGTAAAGAAATCGGAAAAATGCACAATCCTAGAAAGAGAGAGAAAAAGAGTCCGCATAAAAATGAACACGAGTTTTTGTACGAAAGTTTTCATGAAATGGGCATGTATGATCTTCCCTCAACATTTCGGCGAATTCTGGACCAGTCTCGAGCACAACAGCTCCTTTTCATAGGTCACTCCCAGGGAACGACACAGTATTTTGTAGGACTGTCAGAGATCCCAGAGTTGAATGAACAAGTAAAAGCTGGAATTATGTTAGCACCAATTGGCCACATCGGGCATATGACTGGACCAATGCGGAAATTAGTTCCCCTCTTGAGTTCAAATGCAGAGGTTTGAAGTAAATGTTATCGTACGCTTTGGAAATAAATCTTGGATCTTAATTATCTATGATTACAGTTTAAAGTTATGAACGAGATGTTTCAAGGTCGCGTTCAAAGTGGAGAGGAGTTTAGACGAAAATTTAAACGAGCTCAGGGTGATCTGTGCGAATCTGCGGCTGGAAAATGTGGTAGTTGCTCATAACTGACGATGACTTACTTTTTTTATTTTTGCCAGGTAAAGGTTAATCACTGAAATTTAACAGGTCTCTGTGACAACATAATGTTTTCACTCTTTGGATACAACGCTGCGCAAATGAACATGGTAAGAAGTAATAATTCAGGCATTGCATGTTTGATTTTGAGCTTACTTTAAACTTTCTTGCGTTAAATTTTTAACACACAGTCGGAGCTTCCCAACCTTATGTCCAAATATCCAGACAACATTGCAATCAAACAGTTTGCTCACTACGCCCAACTGGCGACAACTTGTCAGTTTCAAACGTTCGACTATCGGGAGGATACCAATGACATGTCAATAATGAAGGATTTCATGGATACCATGAAATCAGACCCATATCCACCGCCCCGCCCATATAATTTAAACAAAATAACGGCTCCTACATATTTTATGTACGGGAAATCTGACATGTTTGGACCGCCTATTGTGAGTCTTTGCTTGCAAGTTTAATTTTGTTGGTTACACGCTTGACATGATAACCACAACGTTTTTCACTCACAGGATGTTAAAATAACGGCGAGCCATTTGCCTAGGGGTGCACTCAGGAAGTATTATAGTGTTAAACAAAAGTACTTTACACATGCAGACTTCATTACTGCTAAGGACGCACGGACGTTATTGTACAATGACGTTTTAAGGGATCTGATAGAAGCGAGCAATAAAATGGACGATCCAAAAGTTCCCCCTCCTAAAATTATACAACAAAATAATCATAGAGCTCCTACATAGAGCAAATACAGTATTTGTGTATTATCAATTGAACTATTAGATAATAAATTGTATGCATAGCAAAATAGAATATTTTTACACTAGCGTAATTTTGGTGCAAGAATTTTGAACAAATATTTTCTGTGCAAGTTTTAGTAGCTTTTCTTTAAACTTTTCAAATTCTTTCCTATCGGAGGAGAAAGAAATCGTGGACCTAGTCCGTGAATTATAAAAGTATCCCAGTGGTCACTCCAGATTTTCAGCATGACAATGATACAAGGTGGTTTACTAAGCACCTTCACCAAGATTCTAATCCTGACTGATATCTACGGAAGCCAACCATTTTACTTTAATATTAATAATCATGAACTAGTATTAAAACCATCAAAGAAAAGATTGTTTCTAAAGTTTAGGGTTATTTATACGAATATAGTTCTTTCGTTGGTTACGTATCAAACAGTTTTCTCATGGAGCTACATCAACCGTTTTCAAAAGGTCTTTAGCGTGATGATCCTTTCCGCGCAGATCATTTGTCAAGTATCCTTTTACGTTACAAGCTACAGTGATGCAAGTTTAATTTGTCGAATGATAAATGACATGGTGAAATTTGAGCAAAGAAACCTTGAAAACATGTCAGCGAGGAAAGTCAAAAACGTGGTTGTCACAATTTTTACATTTTGTATCGCAAGTGCTGTTGCCCTGCCTTTACCGTACAATTTAAGTGCAGTATTATATCCATGTTTCCCTGCTAATGTGGGCTATAGCTTAGAAAATTGCAAGTCTCAATCCCATACCCAAATCGGAGATGAGATTTTAACTAAGTTGACTATGTTTCTGGTAGGGTCCATTTGCTGGTGCTCGATTTTACCAGCAAGTTTACTCCACTGTTGTCTTATGATCATTCAAGGAAGCTGTTTCTGCTCATATATAAAAATTCTGTGCGGTCGTCTCTTCGTAAAAAATATAGACAAACATTTTCAAGCTTTCCGGGAGCTGCAAGTAATGATGACCCTACACAGGACAATTGTCGCATATAAAATACTACCAGTTTTGGTATTCTTAGGGGTGCTTTCAAACATTGGCGCAATGTATGTTGCAGGAGTATCGTTACGGGGAGGTGAAATTCCTATGGAGACTGTAATTGTATGTGTTTGGATATCAGTCATGGATAAGTTTGTAATCCCAATCTCGATCAATTTTCTTGGAAAAGTTTACAGCACATCGGTTTGGGGGAAGATAAATTTGATGAAAGGAATTTGCAAAACTCGACCTGTCAATCTTTGTGGAGTCTCAGCTCCACTTTTGTGTTGTTGATGGTGTTTGAGAAGACCACGAGGAGAAGTTGCTGCAGNTTTGCAAAACTCGACCTTTAGTTTCAAGATTCAAATTCAATGTTATTAAACGCGTGGCTGCTTCGATTCCACTAATGAAAGTACCTCTAGGAACGGGGGGAAATTTCTTAGAAGCAGTAACGCCTTTGAATATTGAACTTTTTTCGGTAGAAAGTACAATAAGCTTACTGCTAATGTCTTAATCTTGAGTAGCCTCAGGCAAAATAAAAAATGATGAAGATAAATTGTAGTTTCAAATAAATTTCAAATGTTGAATGTGCTGTAATATTTACAATAAATAAAATACATAAGTATCTATCTTGTTCGTCTATGCTTGTTCATGAAAAATGTATAATGTTTCTGAAAGAAGTAAAGTGAAATAATTTTAGCGATTGCAAGGCACATCTATATGATTGCTTTTGATTGATCCTTTATTTTCGGGATATTTTACTCAGAGAAACGGTTAGGATAGTGTTGTCGTCATGTTTCAAAATATATGTTAGTATATCTGAGAGAGAGAGTGGAAACCCCTCCAGTCGTTGTATCACAATAAGAATGAAGACCAGCTTCATCTCCGTTGACTTTTGTAGAAGTTACAATTTAGTTAGAGGTCAGATTATAGTCAGTCGTTTAGTAGGAAGATCCTGAGCTGTATCCCCCAGAGGATGCTTGGTAGTTCTGGACTTGTGGAGATGATGGTGCAGAGTATCCAGAGGAAGGTTGGTAGCTCTGGGCTCCATGTCCGTCCGAACCGGATGTGGCATCTGTAAATTTTCAAATGGATTGATTACCACCACCACGAAAACATACATATGAATGGAAAGGCAAACATTCAAGGTAACTTACAAGTGACAGACTGTCCGTTGTAGTTCACTTGAGGTGGGTTAAAGGTCAGCATGGGTGCAGCATAGGTGACTGGAGCAGCCTGGTATGTTTGCCCAGGTGCGGTGTACGTAACGGAGCTGCTTCCCCATCCATTGTTGCCAACATTGTGAACTGCTGGGTGTCCGGACTCATGCATACGGATGGACTGGCCACCATAGCTTGATCCACCTCCATACCCACTGTTGGGGGCAGCGGCAGCCACAGCGATAAGCGCACAGATAGCAACAAACTATTTCGGGGAAAAAATACAATTCAAAAACTCGTATTCAACAAATAAAGGAATTTTCAATCCAAAAATAATCAACTTACAGCTTTCATGATGAAGACTTGGTTTGTTGTAGCTTTATAAAAGCTCGCGACTTGTGGTTGTATTGTGTGAGTACGGAAGATGAGCTTGGAATGATTTGATGGAACACGGATTGCAGTATTTATATGAAGCGAACAACTAGTGAAATGGTGGATGCGCTTTGTTTTTCGTAATTCTTGTTTTTCATGAGGACGATATTGTTGTGGTACGGTTGTTGCTCTCTGATTCTGATACGAGTCATGGTGAAGGACACCATGTTTACGTTTGGGTGCACTAAAAATAAAGGTCTTCAGTTCTTCTTCAGTTCGGACTCACCCCAGTTTCACAAAAGCTGATTTGTGCTTGTTGACGTAGGGATTTTATGTTTTGGAAGACTTCAATACGCAGCTAGCTACGCACACATACGGCATTGCATTGATAAAGGTGGTTTCCCTGCAGATGATGTACTAACAGATTTTGTTATTACGTAGCTGAGCTTTGTTCAGCAAGTTATGATATCGATGAGTTTGTCGGTCTGTCTGTCCGTCCGCGCTCTACAGGCTATACCTTTTGGCCGATATACACCAAACTTGGCAAAGGGATAGTTTGGACCCTAAGGAAGATCCCTATTGATTTTGAGCCAAATTGGTTGACCTTAAGGGCCGGGGTCAAGGGTCAACCTTTTCTTTTATATTTCGATATGGCATGCGAAGTATCATTTGAAAGCCCTTATTGAGAACAGACTAACGGTGTAGTTGTTTTGGATTTTTGTCACAACTGTAAAGCGGCATCATAGGTCAAACTTTTGCACTGAGCTCAAGATTTCGGACGACTTTCTGGTATGTGCATTGAAAAGGTTTTGATAATTTGATTTAAGACTTTTCATAGATGGTAATTTTATAGTATAGTTATTTCATAAAATCCCGTCGAATTCCAAAAGGAAAAACTTAGAACTCCGCGGAAGAAAAAAATGATTTATTACGAAGCTGAGCTTTCTCAGCAAGTAATGATTTGGACATGTTTGTCTGTCTGTCTGTCTGTCTGTCTGTCTGTCTGTCTGTCCGTGCTCTAGAG
>VICI01002640.1:0-15824 GCA_019593645.1 Akabosia matsudoensis
CCTCATTTCCAGATACACACACATGCTTCACTGATGAGCACCTCCATTCACGAGCAAGTCACCCACTCCACCCGAAAAAATAATTCTATTAAAAATATCAGCTCCAAAACTGTAACTTATTTAACTGGTTTTGTCACTCTCACGCAGGTTAAAAAAAACAATACACCAATACACAAAGGCCAAGTAATCCAGTGGTGACGTGCGTGTTCCACCAACTAAGGTATTTAAGTATTTAGGTTACATTCTGGACTACTCCATCAACATTCGTGCTGCGGTTGGCGGTTACAATTATTTTCGCCTGAGGACAACGTGTACTTGCTCGGATACCGGCTAACCAACTAATAAAAAAATATTACCGTTTGTTTCGCTCAACAAGCGAGAGTTTCGCTGAAACACACGAAAAAGCGATGCTAACTGTTTCAACAAAAGTCGTTAAGAGAGAGCAACTTTACGAAGGACGTTACTAATGAAGATACCGCGTACGTTCGTAACGCTCTCAGTGTGCATATTTCATACATGCCAAATCATTTTCGCAGAAAATTTACTCAAGAGCTCGAGTGTTTCTCTCACGTTTTTTCTAGCTCTCCGTCAACCGATTTGGAGTTAATTTAAAATCAATGTGGACTCCACGAGAGAAAAAAGAAACTGCTCCTGCATACCGTAAAACGTCTAAAGAACGCCGGGGTCTCCAAAGATTATCCAGTCTACAGTGTGTTTGTATGTAAAACAGTATGTATGTATTGAATACAAGATTGCACTCTAAATAAAGATTGAATTAAATTAAGATCGCCGGTTTCTAAAGAACGCCGGAGGTCAGGAGGGAAAATTCGAAGTTTCGCCGGGGTCCCTAAAGAACGCCAGGTATAATACAGGGATCAAGCGCAGAATATTGGCGATGATAAACGTTTACATACAGAAAATGACGAAAAACAAGGTCCTGAGAATGAAATTGTGACTAAAAAGTTTGCAAACAAGTTTGAATTTAAGCTATACGAAGCTGAATTGTAAGAAATCGAAATAAGATAAAACTACAAATAAAAATTTCGCCGGGGGGTCGAGAGGGAAGTTTCAATTTTTCGCCGGGGTCTTCTTTACAAGTTTTACGGTAATATATTTTTTATATGATTTCATACAGAAATTAATAAAGATTACAAAAGATCCTCTTGAGAGCCCAACTATCAAAATACATTATTTTTTCATGGCATTCCCAAGCAGAAGAGCTGCGTTACTCATCACTCATCACCCAGATAGAGGCATGACTCGAAGGTAATATTTTTCAGATAAACGAGATACTCCACTCCGGAACTAGAGCTTCACAGATCAACTAGCTCTAGATTTTTCACACTCACTCCTGTACAGGAAGGAACAAGAATGGCAAGACAACGGACCTGAGAAAGAAGAAGATTCTTCTCTTTTGGATCGTCAACTTTTAAAGTTTATCTTCCACTCTACAAGACTTTCATTTTGCATGTGTGCTTGTGCTTTGGGTGCGACGACGACTACACATACTCCTCATATTTCTAAATATAGTTCGTGACGAAATTTTTTTTCAGCGTTGTCGGAACCGTAGTAGTTTTTTTTCTTGTACGACTGACATGCCTTAACTTGCAAAAGAAGCGGAAAAAAAAACTTTGGTTTTTTCGTCATGGAAACGATGCAGCAGCAACAACTGCGTTCAGTACATACAAAAAATGCCTCGTATTGTCAGAATATCTTTTATATATAAAAAAACTAACATCACAGTCGGCACCAATCCTTGAGCGTCAATTACTAATGCAGCAGCACTACTCAAAAAATTCATGACGGTGACGACTCACCTATTCGAAAAGTCGTTAAAAGAATCTTGGAAAATCTTGTATTGCTTTGTAGAGGATTCCCATCTTGCCAAAGAAAAACAGCGTTTCGTGGGGTACCGTAAATCGCGAGTTGTGTCGCGTGCGTCTTAATGTGCAAACTTTTGAGTTTACCTGTTTTTTTAAATTTTTTCCAATTAAACTCGTTTATAGGAAAAAGCATTGAAAAATACCGACGCTGCGTCTTGGTGACAAGCCGGCAGATCGAAAGGACAATTTTTTAAGACAGAAAACAAAAAATTCATGACGGTGACGACTCACCTATTCGAAAAGTCGTTAAAAGAATCTTGGAAAATCTTGTATTGCTTTGTAGAGGATTCCCATCTTGCCAAAGACAAACAGCGTTTCGTGGGGTACCGTAAATCGCGAGTTGTGTCGCGTGCGTCTTAATGTGCCAGCTTTTGAGTTTACCTATTTTTTTTATTTTTTCCAATTAAACTCGTTTATAGGAAAAAGCATTGAAAAATACCGACGCTGCGTCTTGGTGACAAGCCGGCAGATCGAAAGGACAATTTTTTAAGACAGAAAACAAAGAATGTTTTGTAGTCGTTTGCCCCTGTTTCCGGGAAAATTGGAATGTGAAGAGACGGGCAAGCCAATACTTGGTTTGCTACAGGGACAGGACAAACACAAATACAGATTAATAATGATGCACTTTAATTATAGGAGCTTTGTAGTCATCGGCAACGAAGGAATTTCGGGAATGAATGAGTTACTTGACTATAAAAGAATCAATTCGTTGTGTAAGGATGTGTGTATCACTTTAAAATAGAGATTTCTCGAAGGAAAGGTTTTGAAAGAATAGTGGAATAGCCAATGAACGTACATATATCTTGTGAGAGATAACAGAGGCATGTAACTATAGTCCTGACCTGACTTTTGCTATGCTCCAACAGGTATTGTTCAAAATTTCCGTTTAATCATTACAAACTTTTTATAAAGGGATTTTTCGCATTTGTTCTCTGGAAATGAGACAAGACTTTCGTTGCAATTCAAGCTAAAAAAACTATTACGCTCATTATGATTGGCAGGACCGGGCGTGTTGTGACGTTGTCAGACGTAGACACATCAACTATTGACTATAAAAACTGTATCAAGTGAAAAATTGCTGTATGCTGTATGCAGAAAACCACGAAATTCAAATTCTACGAAGGTGGTCTAGAAATTGACTAGAGAGGCGGTTTAAATAAGCGGACAAACCGGCAAAGTTCCGTTCAAATTAAAATCTACTCTGCGATCGATAAAAGCAGCCGACCTGTGTCAGAGCAACAGCTTTAGGTAAAATCTCGACGTGTCTTTGATGGCAAAAAAACGACAGTTAAAGCCGCCGTCAATCTGTACATTGATAATATTCGATGTACCGTTGCTGAAAAAAATAAGTTGTCTCGTTCAGAATCAGCACAATCTCTACGGGGAAAAAAACTGGAATATTCAGTTGCAATTTGTCAATTTCTCTGTTTCTTTTCGGGGACAAATTACGTTGAAATTTCACTTGAAAATTTAACATTCAACATTTGTGAGGAATAGAACCAAGTGCGATACTTTGCATCCTTAGCACTGTAAAAATAGCTATCAAACACATCCTTTGATCAGAAAATTACATCATTTTGCCCAACAATAAAATATAAATCGCGTGTGTATTATACTTGATAAAAGTTTTATTTTCCCCCGAAAGTCAGAGCGCTGTGGAGTAGTACGCCCGGTATTTCTTTGTACGCAAACAGCTCCATATATTTGTTAGATTATTTTTTAACGTTTTGTGGTAAAATGCTGAGAACATGCTTCCGCTTTTACTAGGACAGTTTGAAAGGAGCAGTGATGATGGCGCCAGCCAATAGTAACAGGGACGGTTACAGCCATGAGTTGCACTGAAGTGTGTTCCAACAACTTTTTTTCCCCCTTTTGAATAACTTTTGTTCTATTCTCTGCATTGGCTTTTCGTGTGGGTGTGGACTTGTCATGTTCCACTATCTTTGTGGCAGTATGCACGATAAACATTACTAGAACGAACAAAAAAAAAACTATTCCATTTTGTTGGAACCGACGAAGCCATAATTCGACATGCTTTCAAGTAGGCATACCCGCTACCACCTCTCTGTCCTACATCCTGCATAAAAATAGGTTGAATGCTTGACATGGAGAGAGTTTTCTATGAAAGCATAGCAAGGGAAAAGGGTTCGCAACGGGTACAAGTTTTCACTTGATGTGCAAAAACATTGTATGCTCATGGTACATATAGATGCATGTTTGCTAGACAAAAGCGATACGAAGATGCGTTGTTGCGTTCTGCTTCTGAATAGAACAGAAACTCACGATAGCAAGCATAAGCTCCAACCTATGACCTTTAAGAAACTTGTGCTGTGCATTGTACGTGAAAACTATATGTTATCGTGCAAACATTCATGGAACCGTCGGAAAAGTTTCAAAACAGGACGAACAAAAAAGTATTTTTAAGAATAGGTTTCATAATAACCGAAAATTTCATATTATGTCATAAAAGAACTGCCTAATTGGCATTTATTTGTTGTCCCACTGGAACGGCTTTAGTAAACGGTGGTCAAAAATATTAACTTACGTAATTACAAGATCCCTCTATTTTGTACAAAGGGTATTTGTTTCGTTCATTGAAAATTGGATCTTTCAATCGTAGCCCAGAATGGGAAATGTTCACTCGTAGGTTCGGTTTGGTTCTGTGCAATCGAAAATTTTTTAGGCTATCACTGAAACTGATTGTGTACCTTCATAATAGTTAAGTAACCAGATAAATAATATTTATACTGTGGGCTTTCGTGACTGTCAAAAGATGATATGAGTTTGAGTATGAGTATTTGAAATATGTTGGAGCCCCATTGGAGTACGTGTTTGTCTTGATCCACCACAAAAGAAAAGCTATTCGACCAAAAATTTTGGCTTCTTTTATTGTCAATGTTTCATACGTATTCCACACAAGCATTTAATACTCTTAGTATTTAATATCTAATAATCCTTCCTTTTCATCTTACTACAACTCTACATAGGTGACTTTTGTGGAAACCTAACAAAACGCGCTGATTTCACCAAAATATAGGAAACGTCTTTTATGCAAGTTCTGTACTTGGGTTTGACTTGAGAGTACCCAGATAATGAGCACTTCAGAAAATTATTTACGAAACGTCCATGCCAACTTTTTGGGAAAAACTGGTCCAAACAGACGTTCAATTTTTTAAGAAGCCCGGTAGAGCAGTTATTGCAGCTCTTTCTTGTGTCCCTTTTTGTTGCGTCCGCCAGTCGCTTAATCTTTATAACCTTTAACGCTTGCAAATACTAAGGTGAATTTAATGCGTGAGACTAACTATTTAACTACTAGAACGGGTTTCCCTGATCCCACTAACGATTGCATGTGAGCCAAAAAGAAAAACTGCAAATAAGGTGGAGTACTACATGTTTTGTTTCAGTAAAATTCACTTGTAGCTATTTGCAATTGTATATTGTTCGTGTGAATAAATATCTTTTGTTGCGATCAGCTTCTTAACGTACAGTATAAAGTACAACTGAATGGGACACTTAGAACTCTAGAATTACTCAAGGGACATTGAATTAAAAGTTTTTACCTTTTAGAAGTTAGGAAAAAGGAGCACTTGTAACACCACATGCGTTTAGTCTTCATCGTCTTTCACACTGTTAAACTAAAAACTGAAAGGTCACACATCTAGGCGAAGTGGTACTGTACAACTAACACTCCAATTAGAACAGCTGCAGTCGTCTACTTTTTTTGCAGCGGTGCAAGCTTGTCTCATGTCGCTCGCTGCCTGGTTGAGACTGAGCGAGTGCTAGAGAAAGTGTGGAGAAATGTAGTGTACTATTTTTCATAGGCTTCTGCAACAACAACAGACCTCATATCTTTTAGCCCTTTCTCGCTTCACGTTCAAGCTTTCAATAGAAGACGACGAGAAAGGATGAACCATTTAAATAGAGTAGTGTGAAGAGTACCAGTTCGCAGTCGTTTTCAAATAATAATTCCAAATTTGGGAATAGTAGTGGTATGTATAATGTGGAGAGAAAGTAGTTTATACATAGAGCAGCAGCGTATCGGCTTTACGTGTTTCGCTTTTTAGCCCTTTTTGCATTTCCTGAAGGTATACTTGCAAGCTCGTTTAAAGTTCAGCTCCATTTAAACAACAAAACGGTTATCTATGGGGGACTGCAAATAACCGCACGACACAGATAAATAGGATACCGCTTTCTCATAATGTATTAACGGTGTTGTCTGATGCTCTTAACTTTTACTTGTCCTACAAGTACAAAGTATCGGTTTTAGTTTGAATGTTAACACCCCCATGCCAGTTGTAAATAGGATAAAACAGGAAAGTTTATTATATCGATACACATATCTACGCTTTGAAACAAATTAGCGTAATCAAGAAAAGGTAAGCTACTTCGTCAGTTAATCTTAGTTCCGATATTCCTGGATGAGTACTGCGCCATTGCTAAATACAAATTCCTGGATTGCTTCGTGAGCAAAGTACAGCGAACCGGAACAGGAGAAAGCCAAGTAATCCCAGCCCTCAGGCTTGCGTTTTTTTTAGTTTTATTATGATATTAAAAAAAGAAAAGTTTACTCTTGTAATTCCTTCCTAAAGTTTCCTTTCGAAAGAAAGTGTTGCTAAGTGTATTCAAAAAAATAAAATAACATGGTCCTCCTGATGTGCAAAAATTAATTCCATCTTCGGAACAGTACAAAAAAAATGTGAACATGATGGTATTTACGAAAGCCTAATTTTAGGACGGTTTTTGTATTCTAGGTAGACTTCTACGTATGAATAAATGCATCATCTTTTAGCTCCCTGATTGACGTTTAATTTTCAAGAATGCTACGAGTTTGTCCGGAGGTGGGGGATCTACGTTCAATTTTTCTCAGTTTGGTTGGTTCCGAAAGCCTTGACTAATTCAAAGGCAACATGAGTAGGCAAGATTGAAAACATTTTTTTTTTTTTGCTTTTTTAGCTCGGGTACCCTTCAATTACCCTCACCAGCGAATTCTTTATTACTGCAGAACTTATAACCTGTTGTTGCTGGATGGAACAAAAACTGCAGCATAGCTTCCAGAGAAAAAATCTACTGTCAACTGTTACGACAGATAAATTGTTTTCATAACAATATGCATATCACATCAAGTATCCGACATATAACGACTTTGTAAAAAAAACAATCTTGTTGGGTACCTTGCCTGCTCGTAATACTGTTACGCGAAAACAATTTCTACTTGAGTCGCGTATGGCTTTGGACTATTTATGAATTGAAACTTGAATCGAAAACTATTAGTTTGCCATGGCTGTTCCGCATTATTTCACTTTAGTGCTGGTATTATAACTGGTTGCGTTTCAAATGAAAGACGACAAAATTGAAAGAAAAAAGTGCTGCCACATATATGGAGCAATCATGATGGCTGTTATATGAATGTATGTCGTTTTGATATGCATGTAGTAGTTATGTATACGCTTTTCTGTAATTTAAATTTATAACGTACCAACCGTAGCCTTGATATGTGAAATGGTCGATAAGATTCCTCTTTTTTTTACAATAAAGACTTTTTTCCCTTCAATTTGGTGACCGAGAAATCTACATATAAAAATGTTTGGGTACAAAAAAATAGAAAGATTTCTTAGACTAGCTCAATCCAATTATTTTTATTCAAAAAATTCAGGTTGAACTTTGAAGAATTTGTTGGTATTTTCAGTTCAAACTGAAATACCTAGAGAACAAAATAGGGAAAAATTTCTACAAGGCGAGTGCAAAAACCAACATTATTTTATACTTATAAAGGGGGTATATTATGTATGTAGGTATCAGCTATTTTTTTGCAAACATTCCAACACACGGCCTCAAAGGCATCAAACTTTCACCACTCGACTGATTACCACATCTCATTCTCCTAATGCTTTGTCTCCATGCCCGGCCATCTACTAAATTAGGCTGAAGTTATGGACTTGATGTAGGCTGATAATACTAATATGAAGAGTAGTCTAGTTTACGACCACACGGGTGATAACCTCAATAACTCTAAACACCTTGTCGCTGGAAATGAAAAAAAAGTACTTTTCCTGTGGACAGACAACTAAACTTGGTGAAACAGTTCATCGTTTTGTTTGATCAGTCTTGTGGGAAATTAAGAGGCTACTCTTAATAGTCCTCCTTGCCTATGTATCGAAGCGCTCATTGTTGCTGAAAAATTTGCTTCCAAGCTTAGATAGAAAGAGGAAAGCTACAATACGTATGCCTAGGTTTATATGATATGATGAAAAAGGTGATCCGTAATCTGACAACTTTTAAAGAAAAAACAAGACAGAAGAGTAACTTTGACGCATGTTTAGATTATTGCATGCCTCAGGGGGACAACTTGATTTATTAGTTAGACTCACGTTTAAGGACATTCTACCAAGTCCTCATAACTGAATAAATACTCAACCTATTACAAAGATTGTCATTGTATGAGTTGTTCTTGTTCCTATTCTTTCCTGTGCGACAAGGCTATGAGGAAAGATTCTTTATTAGGGCCTTTGACCTGAAAATGTGACTAATTAATTAAATATATCGCCATCAACTGACATGTGTTGATAAGTCAATACAGGAAGTGTCCAAATAATATGTTTGCACAAAAATTTAGAACTTTTCCTTACAAAAAACTTGTTTAGACATAGATATAAGGTAACATAAACACTTATCATTCCGTTACCACCTGGTGCTCAATGATACACTACCATTGGTAATATTTTTTCAAACAACCGTTTTGCATTCCTCTAAAGATTTAAAATACGATCCCAGTAGAGAAACAAAGTATCTCTTCTTTTTTTAAATAAAATCGGAATTTAATTAGCACTTTCCTTGCACCTTGGGTGCAAAACATGTTGTCTTAACCATGTTTTTACCGTCATATTATTTTCTCTCCTTTTGGACATGTTTCCAGCGCAAAATTGACTTGAGGCTTCCACGGGTACATAGTAAAAACCGACGAGCTAAGTTTTAACAGCTAGTTAGGTACCCATCGTTTCAACCGGAGATTTGGCTGAAAATGTGATTCCATTATGAGAATACAGGACTAACGATAAACTTGAAATGTTCTAGTAAATAAGTACATATTATACCTTTCTACCTCAACAACCATTTGCTCGCTTCCTGTGAGTGGCAAAGTAACCAAAGCTCACTGAGTCTCTTTCCCCGTTTCCATCGTACAGAGTCGTTGATGTTCTGTACTTGAACATCGATCCGCGCATGATATTTTGGCAACTTTGCGCTCCTCGCTTTCTTTCCCTCTTTTCACCAAATGCTTACGGACGAGATGTTGCTTTACTACTTTCTCCTAGCTTTACATCCAACACTCGGTTCGGTTTTTAAAAAGAAAGAACTTGGTCACTATACATAAAAAAATATAATTCGCAGTTGTGCTGGAAGAAGCCTCCACGGCTACACCATGTGCAAAATGCGTGAACACGTAAGAAAGATGTTGGTCACAACACAACCGTGATATGCGTATAATGCAATATTATTTTTACAATGGAAGGACGTCACACACCGTCCAACGAGTATTTATAGACTCGAGAATATCACTCAGGTTCTTATCTATGAATCTGGTTGTACTACTGTCATAACTGTTTTCATAGTCGTCAACCTCTTTCACTTCAATTGTCGAAACACTCATATGAAAAGACAGAATACGAACACCTTGCAGTCTATTTTTAGCCTATATGTCAGTCCTAAATGGCTGACTATTGCAAAATAGCCAAATGAAATACTTTTTATGACAAAAATGGACACTTATCAAGAATTTAGATTAATGCAAGTTCAAATTTTCTGCCAGAACACAGGAGAATACATTAACCAATTATCTATTTTCCTGCAAATTTATGTTTCAGTGGTCCATTTCTGTTTACTTTGAACAAGTGTTGGCTACTTACCTGATTTTGTTCCCGTAATCCCATACAATTGCTCTCATTGAATCTCCATTCTTCATGACGACCTTATCACTTCTCCCTATTTTTTTGAACACAAGACTTTTTGTATTTGATTACTATTACGAATTGCGATAGCGGCAAGTTACATGCTTCCAAGTACTCAACTTTACATTGTTAACTATCATTCAAAGATAAGTGTTATTTTCTTGTTTATTTTTTTGTTATCGACCTTCGTCAATTAAAATCCTTTTAAAATCTTTCTTACGCCACTTTCATCATCAGACTTAGCTACATGAGCAGTCCACAGTTTCATTCGAAGTATGGACACGACGAACCGGAAACCAGTCAAACCAAAGATTATATGCAATTATTCGACAACAACAACTGAACACGAGACTGAGAGCACCAAACAGATAAAAAAATTGACTGAACAGAACTGATTGAAATTTCAAAATAAAAGACTATCCTCTCACGCCTAACCGAGATTCGTTCACCCTTCCACTCACGCACACATTCATCCGCGTCCACTTGGCACACAACAACAAAAGCCCTACAGTTCCATGTACACTTGGGCCGGATACCTAATGGGAGGAAACCTGCCCATTAAGATCCATAACACCTTCTTCCTTCGTCTCCACTAAACTCAACTTAATAGTTGTCCATATAAATTTTTTCTTCGTTATGAAATAGTATGCATGTTTACAAACAGTCCACCATACACAAATACAGCACCCGGTATGGGGTAAATTTTCCTTGATACTACGAATTTCCACGTAGAATGTGCTTTTATCGCCAAAACCCGAGAAACAAAAAAAAAGCCAGTCTCAACAAGGTTCCAACTTGTGTGTTGCGATTACGATACTTCTCACAAATATCCGAGGAATATACGTTTTTTTTTTTGCAAAAATTGTGGGGTCCTCGTGTAATGCAATAGATTTTGGTGACTTGAATCTGAATCGTCTCTTTTTTTTTCTTCTTATTTTACAGCTGGATGTATTGAGTGTGCTTTAGTAGCTCCCCGCTTGCTCCTCCCCTACAGAGTATACTGGTGTCTCAAAGGAAAGAGGAACTTGTGCATGCTTTGAAAAAGAATGTCTTGCGAGTGGTGCCATGTGTGTCAGATACAGCTAGACATGGATATATTTTTTTATAGAAGTTAAATGTAAAAGCAGGCAAGAGACGGACTGCACGTCTTCTGCAAGCCAACTTTCATCGACGACGGAAGCTTGACTATTTTTTTTTCTTGACTATTTTGCAAACTGCTTTTGACTGTGTAGGAGGTGGAAGTACGCAAATTTTAAATCTGACATGATACTTTGCAATTTTCCCTGCTAGGTAGGCGCACACGTACTTTATTTGATCAGTACTGAAATTAGTAGCAAAGTAAGCTTAATTTTTTTATGAGAATGTTTTTCAGGATAGTTTTTTTATGTTGCATTTTATAGTTTTTGTTTCCCTACCTAATTCGCAGTACACGAAAAAAAATATTTTTTTTTTGCATGCCGGAAAAAAAGAAGGAAATTGATTGGTGTGACGTAACTTGATAGAGTGACAAATGTCATGTTTGTTGGGACATGCACGTTTTTGGTGAGGGAGTAGGCACCGCGCACCGGAGTGGGAGACTGCTTGGTGGTAACGCGGCTCTCAAGCAGTGATTGCTTTAAAAAAAAACTTGCCGATATGCTGTTGATACAGACAATGACAGAACGTGACAACTGTTGACTTTGTCTTTTTTAGCTTGGGTGAGGGATACGAGGAAAAAGGAGCAGATGCGTAACCACCAGTGTGTGGATAATATATTTAATATTTAAAGAGCTTGCTCTAATCTTTTTTGATGGCAATCGACAGTCGTAAAACAAGCTTAATGTTGTTTTTTTAAACGTAATGGTATCACAGATCTGTGTGTGTGTGCATAAAGGCAACAATTGTAACCCTTTCTGAATACTTGGCAAAGAGGCTTCATCGTTTTTGGCTGGGGCTCTCTTCTCAGTTGCACAGCAGCGGATGGATGGGCTTCGAATCAGAAATTTATAAAGTTGTGCCGAGCTCCATGTGAAAAAGGAACCAACTTTGATAATGACGTTGGTCTAGTTAGAAAGGCTATTTAGAAAAGAATCACTTTATTGTGTAGGAGTGACATACACCGAATATCCTGATAAGCATGCATGCAACACCGCGATATTGCCAACTCAGCCTGTTTCTTATCGCTTCATCGTTGCATGGGAAAGAAATGTGTAGCTGACAATCATTAGAGAGGAAAATGTGAGCTGGTCTTATCAAAAAAAAAAAACTTTAAGATGAGAACTTAAAATTTCTTTCACCAGATGACAAAGTGACATTTATGCACAACGGGATTATTCAAAATGGTTTCAAACGTTTCCTAAAAGTTTCCTCAGCATTCATAAATTGATTTCCAAAATGATTATTGAACTTTTCAAAATTACGCAAGGTAAGTTTTCGAGAAAAAAAAAACAACTGACCGCGTTTAGTAGCATCTGAGGTGAAATTGAATAACCTACTATTTTACAGTCTATTATTGCCCGTTGCAAGTTGCGGTTTGCAAAATATTCACGTGCGTACGTGTGTTTGCTGACCTTCTTATTTGAAATTGACAAAAAAGTTGACTTAGTCATTGTTTCCTTCTACAAAAATGGTGAGTTATTGATACATATTCAACTGTATTCATTCCTATCAGGAATGCGTTATGATTTGCTGAAAATCAATAACGTAGTCAAATTTGCATGCCCCAATTCCTGGTGTGTTATCTAAGCGTATATGTGTGTACTGGATTCAATTTTCTATCAGGACTGCACATGTCTATCTGGTTCCATCTCTTTTTATGCTACAAATTTTCCACATGTACTTTTTGAACTTGTAAAATATGCCATGGATATTTGCCCACAAATGCTTGCTAAGAATCAAAAATGGGTAAAACATAAAAAGACTGACTTCCTTGTAACAGAAGTTGGCGGAGTAGAAGCTCAGGCAATTTAGTATTTTAAAGCCACAAAAGGTTTACTCTGAATATGGATTAATCATAGTTTCGGCTTACCTTGACATTTGGAAGTACGACAGAGTAAAAAAGTCAACTAGATCAAGTCGGGTATGCCTTTCTCCAATCGTCGAAAACTACGATGCACCTGATATCTAGGCAAGTCCAGTCGACTTGCTTGGACAACAAAATTACACTATTGTTTCTTGTTCCTCGTAGGACACATAGACAGCCTCGACTGCGCCAGTACTGGAGCACAACGTGAACAAGAAATAAAACTAATTCCTTTGCCTTTGTTTTGGTTTTTCATAGACTGATGACGACGTTATCCAAAATGTACAGTCATGAGTATTTCAGATGACCCATGCAAATGACATGACAATATCAATATGATACAATCATGCGATGGAATTTGGTACTGGTTTAAAACAGAATGTCACCATTATCCATGGAAACTCGTTGTCCAAGCTGCAGTGTATTAATGAGCTCGCTTTATTTATGGCTGTGTGGTTTATTCATTATGAACTTTTTGTAAAAACCGTTTGCAACTCACATTTTGCTAGTTAAAGGTGAAAACTAAAACACAATTAGCACAGTTTGGATCATTAACAACTCCATCTTGGGCCCGTGTGGACTTGCAGATTCTTGTTTTCTCTTTCTGCTCCGAAAATATTAACTGTTTCACACGAGAGTTGAGCAATTGTTTTACATCTTGTTTAAGAATTCGCTCCACTTTTCCAACTATCCAGAGCAGATTTATTTGCTTCTGGTGCAAATGCATTTGCGCTATGTTGGAAACGCAGTCTCAAGATAATAAGAATGTATCCATCCAGAGTAGGTTGATGAGTGAATCAGTAATTAGTGACGAGTTGTGGGATTATACTGCTTCCTCACGCTACTAATTCTTTGTACTGCCAATGATTGCGTTCGTACATCTTCTATTGTTATTATGCAACTTTATACAACACAAGCGAGTGTGTTAGTTCTCAGTTTTGTTAAAACCTATGATAAAAGCTATCATCTAGCTACTGTAAACAGATACCACCAGGAATGGCTCGAAGTGTTCATAACTAAAATACCTTTTGTGTGTGTCAATGATAGAGCCAGTCTCTACAGTGACAAATAATTGGATGACACTGTGCATATTGAGTTTTGAATGAATTGCCTTGCATTGAGTCCCTGCCTTCACCAGTGAACTACCAAATCAGGCTTTTCGTCGTTGACAGATATATATGGACATGTCAATAAGTGTGTTGTTTTGGGAACTGATTTATAAGCTGAGTCTTATGATATTTGGTCATGGTAACGATCGATCGACACTATTCTAGATTTTTTTCGAAACTGTACCAACTATTTTTTTTAAAAAGAACAGATTGACCGGTATACGTATGACAATAGCTACCAGTTTTAACCGATTAAATGACGAAGTTTAAAAAAAAGAAAGAAATGTTTAATTTTCTGTGTGTTAGCATAATAACACAAATATATAAGTATGAGTGTTTGACAGATAGCGAGAAAACCACATGGCATGAGTAACGCACAACGTATTGGGAATATAATATGTTCGTTGACTAACTGATAAAACGTGGTTTTTTAGTAATAGCTTCAGATTCATGTTAATTTATTCTGTGGCAAATCTGTGTTTTACGACCAGCAAGCACGGCACGCACACATTGTCATTACCGTGACTGTAAGCTATAAATGTAGTTCAAATTCTAGTCGTATTGATAGATAGACAGAACACTCCAGCTTGCAGTACTTGTGAACGGACACTATGCGGTTGAGTATTTCAAATTAATATCATGAACTATTCCTCCTTTCACATTACCGTCATGCGCGTTGCGTCCATTACATGACTGTCATATGGGATGGAAATGAGAAAAAAATGTGCAAGATTATGACAAACCTAAGCGATGTGAAGTCATTATAAAAGTAGTGAGGAAACTTCCATCTTCGAGAGGTCTTATTTCATATAAAGCTAACAGAATCATGGCAACTGTGCGCCATATTATAATTATAAAATCATGGTTCCCCCTGCGAGAAATCAAGTCGCTTGATTTAGATTCAACAAAGTAATTCCCTCGCTAACTATGTAAATTCTTCGGCAATTGATCCGCTAGTGCCGTTTTATTCTTAGGTTCTGAGGCTTCCGGCGGTTACGGGTTCTTTTTTTAGCCTGTTCATGCGTACATTTTCCTGGAAAAGTGGTTTCTTCGATTCGTCATTATGCTAACTGACCGCGCACTTCCAGAAATAAGTCAACATTGAGGTAATCAGAACTGACAGCATGTTGATACATGACACTGCATTATTCCGTAGGCATTTGGATCAGTGACAGTTTACTGAGTCTTTATGCGATAGACTGAAACATAATGGATAATCTAGCGTATCAGTTTAAAAATAATACATTCTCTATCGTTTCTACCAGTCCACATGTGACAAGTCACAAGTATGCACGTAGTACCCTAAGTTTAGAGATTATCTGTGTGATGTGAAGAAGATAAACATTGACTACACTTAGGAGAAATAGTAAGGCAGTTCCACAAATTCATAATGCGAGTTGTTGACATTTGTGAAGACCACAATTTGTAAACAATGTTATCACTTATTGTCACTGACCTTTATCTGAGTATTCCTATGGATCTCCATGAAAAGTTCCAAGGTTGGCTGACAGACAATAGTAAGCGGCGTACTACATGTAACTATAAAATTATAAATACTCCATTTCACAAGGCGTGGACTGACTGCAACGACGTGGGAAAACCTGGTTCGACAGTCGATCACGATATGGTGAACCTCATTATCCGTCTAATCGTTTAGGCGCTTTCAGTTTTATATTCTTTAGCTATCTATAGCATTTCAAGATGGCCGGCCTTCGTAAGACAAGAAATTAATGTTAAATCCAAACGAAATGTTGCAGTTACTATGAACAAAGTTTATTCACACTTTTGCTTCACTATCAACAGTGGCACTTATGTACACAAACATCCTTATTCCTTCTACCGATAGAAATAGAAATAACTCAGACCCATTTTAAAAAATAGTTAGACT
>VICI01002641.1:0-15823 GCA_019593645.1 Akabosia matsudoensis
CCAAGGAATTGTTTTTTAGCAACGCCATGGTGTAGCATGCTACATTAAAAATGATGCGCAGAAGAAAGTGCTTATGTTTACGCAAAACATGATATATTGCACAGTAACATCACTCAGACGGCTGTTTGTTTGGTATAAATTTTTAGAACTAAAGGTGATATGTTTGAGTTTTGTTCTTAGAGGCAGATAATTACACTTAATCCAGTAATGTTTTGGAGGATCTATACAAAGGCAATATGGTTTGTCTTTGTCGGCCAGGGCCTATATTCCCAAAGACTAGAAGTACTTATGACGCCTCCATGGCTGGTCTATTCTATGAACTACTATGGCCACTTCGTCAGCAAGGATTAATTATACTGGATGAAAAGTTAACGACGCCGACGAGGGAAAATTTACGTTTCGTCCTGAGTTCTGTTTACTATGATTTTTTTAAATTGGTTGGGAATTTCCAACGAAATTCGAGTTGTTTACTATGCACCGTCTGTTTACTACTAGTAAAATCAAAACTGAGCAAATCCGGAAAAAATGTTTAAACTAAGGTCACACCGGTGGTAGTATATGTTGCGCCTCTTCGAACTTACCTTAGTAAAAGTTGCATGGACTTATTAAGGGTCTTTTCAAGATGAATTTTAGGAATAATGGTTGTTTATTTTATTTTTGGCAATGTCTTGACGATCAACATTGTCCACACAGTTACACTGGGGGACTGCTTGCACAGGTTTTGGAACCAGTGGCTTCCGACACGTAATACAGGTTCCAGACGCAAGCTGCCTCAACATGTTCCGAACAAAAAGTAGGCAGCTAAAACTGCTCTTCAAAATTTGTTCAGGTGCTGAACGCAAGGCTTGCTTTATTTGGTAGATATACTGCATTTGGTTTCAAGTTAGATTTCCAAAGAAATGGCTTGATTCGGACCGAATTTCCCAGTTAACGGGCCACGCGCAGAGGGGTACTCCTGAAGAGAAGTTGTGGATTCAATTTTGCTTTATATTTTCTGTTCGAGAAGCACCTTTTGCGCGTGGCCCGTTTACACGCTAATGGAAACATTGACTGATGATCGAACAAAGGATGTTTATTATCAGTAGCAACAACAAACAATATTCATGATTTCTACGGATATGGGGGTTACTTTCTCACTGTATATACTGCCTCCTTTCGCTTGATAAGTATTGTAAAAATACAGTCGGTAACATTTCTATTCCTTTTTAAGTAATGCAGACAGTGTGGTTTCTTTTTTATTATTTACATGTCGCCTAAGTCGACATCTAATTGTTACAGCAATTGAGTCGCAGGATTGTTACAGTAATCGAAGTCTCTTTGAATGAATTTTTTTCATTGCTTGTAAACGAATGCAGGATCACACACTAATTAAATAGCATATTGTCAATCCGCAAAAGGTTTTTATGACTCTTCTGATTTCATTTGGGCGCATCTATTTTAGGGCGCATAATAGGGAGGTAGAAGAAAGAAAATCATAACAAAGGCCTTATTCACTATTGACCAACTAAATCGAGAAAGACAAGTGTTACTCATTTTCCTGTAGCTGTATAGCGTGTGTTGACTCCAGACGGTTGAGTAAACAGAACACACAGACAGACGAAATGAAACAAGGCACACGAGAATATTGCACATATTGTATTCTGCCCAGTAGACCATCCATTTTACAAGTACGAAAAAGAAAGTCAAACGACTTTCTTGTATTTCCTTGCTAAGCTAAAGTTAATCCTTGAGGGATCAAGTGCTCAACAGTTCGAAAGGATCGCTTAAGATTTCTTCACACATTAAAGGATGCGAAGTAATGTATGTTTTTTTGAAAAATACGAGCGAGAGTATCATTGAGAGAATATGTAATGCATAATTAGACTAAGTATCAGCCGCACACTAGTAATTTCTTCAATACTGAGGTTTGAAAGGTCGAACTGATTCAACAAGTCATTTTTATAGAAATGTACCAAAATAGATGTCCCTTTTTCTCTTTGCATTAGTTTAGGACACCGAAATGTAAACAAAGGTCGACTTATGCGTGTGGCAGTAACGGTAGAAAGCTTGTAATAACTCGTTGGGTATTTTTATTAGGTAGGCATAACCCTGAATGAATTGAATAAGACGTTTCGGCGAAATATATTAAAATTCAAAGTAATAGATCAACTACCCAATTATACTAGTCAAGATAACAAGAAAAATCAATCACGGCCACTGGTCCTACATAAATGCAACATGGGACATGCTTAATGGACAATTCTATCGCGACCAAGGAGTTATACAAACTGTGAACAGGGTGCCGCTGTCATCACCGAAGAAGTTTAACGGAACTTGTTTTAGTTAGGTCAACCCTTTGCGCGTTATCTCACAACTAATTTTAGATCCAAATCTCATTTTTGACGTGAAATTTTTTTGCTACATGTCATTTTCCTTAAATACATCTCTTCTTTTTTGTACACGTCAGGGGTCAAATTGCTGCAATGTGTTGCATGCGAGTTAACAAGAGTTTGTCGCTTATATCGGTGCTTTCATGTGAGCATCATTTCCCTTTACGCGCGGCGAAATCACGAAAATTATAGGTTACGCGTTTTTCTCTGTGTTAGAATGCTTCATAACTTGTTATCTCATTCATGATATATGGTTAAAATCACAATGTTTACACTGAAAGTCAAATGAGTTGTTACCATTCTTTTTTATTTGGGGATCCTCATAATCAGACTCACGTCGAAAATACCTCTCGTTTCACTCATTCGTAAATACATAAGCTCATGCATAACTTATTGTTACAAAATGCGAAGGACCATCCTCGAGAATTCCTGAGAATTGAACTCCTACGCAAAGCATGCAGGCAGAAAGTCAAAACAAAACAAAAATTGAAGTGGGTGCACGCAAAAATACTGTCAACTGTAGAGAAAATACACCTGAATATTACATGCTTGCAAAAGTGTGTGCTGGTCATCATAATTACAACAGCAACAACGCAACGCTCAAAACGAAAATCTACAGAAAGTGACGCGCAGCTGCAGTAAATCTTCAAATAGGAACATTTAGCGTGAACGAAGGCATCAACATAACGGCTGGAAACTAAATGCTAAATTGTTCAACAAGCTTGAAACAGAAAATATCTCAAGTTTTACATCGCATGTGGAACGCTATTGTGGCTAAAATGGGATTAGGTAAACAATGCACGTGTTAGTGTTATTTTGGTTCGTTTTTGTGTTGTTTCGTTTTCCTTCGAATTTATCTATCTAACTGTCTTCTCAACTTGTTAAAGTTTGTTGGTATTGTTATTTATAAATGTTGAATTCTGATGATTGAATTGAGAGTCCACGCTCTGCTCGTTTTTCGGGCGTTTTAACGATGGTGCTAAGTGGCAGTTTTTCTGGTAATAATCACACCCTCTAAAGACATCTCTATTCTTCATTTCATTTCTTCGAGTATCGCCCCTTATTCTCTCCCGTATTTTAACAACCTTTTTCTTTATAGCTTACATTTTCCTCGTTTTCTTTGTATTATACTGTCCACTTCGCTTGATGAAACTTTATACATCGCTTTTAGTAGTGTATAGACTGACGTATTGTATATTGTTAAGCGGGCGACGTGAGACGACACTTTGTGTTCCGCTGAGGATAATACTCAAAGCGCTTGTTACGAAGATATACCAAAAGGTAATTGGTGCAAAACTTATGTTATACCACTTTCTTCACCTTTGCTTGTGTTTGTCTTATGGCATGGAATCTTTAAAAAACAAGTGGCATGCAATATTTTTATAAGATGTATACATTTCATGGTTTTATTTCAACTACACACCATGTTGGTTACGTAGATATCCATGCGCTTTTATTGTTGTCGTTACACATAGAAATAGAGATTGAAATCAGACCTCCACGATGTATTTGTGCGGTTATAAACAATGCTAATAGTTGCGAAAGATAAAAGATTCATATTATGACTAGGGTCAGCGTGCATTCCATCGTATTATTGTTCGTTGTATCAACTTTTTGGAAAATCTTTAAAGCTTGGCTTTTACCGTCAAACGAAGATTTTCCTATTTATCTAACGACACGCCAAAATATCGTAACTGTAAATTCGGTAAAACTAGAGGCGAAAAAGGACACGCGTGTTTTTAAAAGAAAACGTAAGAATTGAGGACTCGCGTCGTCTCAAATTTGTTGAGGTCTAATGTCCCATTTTTCCTGACAATGGATATACACACAACAATAACGAAAATAGTAATAAACATAAAGCATCTTCTAAAAGGATGGCGATGATCATGATGATATGAAGCGACATATGCTATATATTCATAAAAAAAACTCTTATACTTATATTTTGGACGAAATAAACCGAACGTCATTTTAAAATCCTCGGCTTTTTATTATCCACCATAAAAATGTAAATTGCTGCTCGCGTGGTGGTTGGTATATTGGTAGATGGACAGATTGATACCTTCCTCCACAGCAACAACACAGCTAGTACTAAGTAATAAGTTTTTTAGGAAAAAAATGAGGAGAGAGTATATCATGGGAAAATAGATATTATTATGCATATAAAGTTAGAAGTATATGTCTAGTTTTAGGAGAAACATATGAGTATATTTTTGTCGGGCTTGGAGCCAAAAAGGGGAAGCGGACAGCTACAGAAAAAATGTTAAAAATACTCATACGTGAGCTTCTTGCACCACAACTCAAAACATAAGAACCTCAGCATCGTCGTCATCATCACTATTATCTCGTGAAATTGTGGAAATTAGATAGAACGACGAAAAAGAAGAGAGACCTACCATCACATATCGCCACCACACCAGCATTTCATTTATTTTCATCTACAATATTATCCTCGAAACAAAACAAAAAAAAATGAACAGGTAGCAAGCGAGTGAAAAGCCACAAAGAGGCGTATCCTTAAACATTTCAGCGTATACACACTTTTTCATCCTCTTTTTTAAATAATAATTGTAATTCCTTTTCCCATCTTTTCCTCTAGAGTTTCTCCATGCACCGGAATGATGATGGAGAGGAGCAATAATCGTAGTAATGACGATGCTGATGATGATAGAAAAACCAAAAAAAGTAATTTTTATTATGATGTTGTTGGTGATGAGTGTGGATGATATGAAATGGGATATAATGATTATTATGATTTTTTGAGGAGTTTCTTCCTTTTTATTAGCATAATCCTGTATTTATTACAGCTATTATTGAGATATAAAATAGAGCATTTTTCACACACATACATATGGACGTATTTGTATATACCTACGCACATCAGACGCACTGCCCAACACCATATTGTTCTTTACTAGTTAAATGTTTGCTTGCCTGGGAATTAATTCGACTCTGTAGCCACAGCATCATGATGATAGTATTCCGATTGACTGCATTCAAATGTGGTTTTGTGTCGAATTATTTCTGTAATATGGTGCGATTATGGAGATTACACCAACTGCGCTTCTTCAAAAGTTTGAGTAAAGTGCAGCAATGTTCACACAAATGAAATGTACAGGTGTATAATTATAGTTAATATCTGGATCTCATATAGGGACCATAAAAATCCAACTTATCAACTAGGTTCTTACGCTAATTACCTTATATTTTTTACCAGAAATAGATTTACAACCTTTACCTGGAGGGGGAGTTTTTCTGCTTTGGTGTTCTTTTTCCAAGTTTCATTCTCTCTTTTTCAAGCAGGAACAACATCTAGAGGTGCAACAACAAGTGACACTTTTTTGTGCTGGTGCTGCTTCAAAATCAAAGGCCCCAAATAATATACAAAATTCTGAATTGTTGCGCAAGGATGCTGATTTCAAAACATAATCCCATTCTGTGCAGAGTTTTCCAAATCGATGGGGACGGGTAAACTCAAATTAAAGGCATAAATAGCACCTAGTTAGGTCATCGTCACTGATTCACCTTGCTTAGCAAAGAAGTAGAAAACTAACTATTACTAATTAAATGTAACTATCATATGTTCTTATTTCCCAGTCGCAGGGCAGTGCTATTACGACATGACAAGCATGTAACATTCTAACACTTTGTACGTGCATTTTTCCTCCACTTTGTCTGGAGAAAATGTTGACGTGTTATGAGATTTGTGTAAAAATTAATCATACGCGCACATTTTTACTTTCTGTGTGAAATAATCCCTAAGGGAAAATATTCGAGTGTAAAAAAGGAGTACCGATGTAAAATTGTGCATATTCCGATACATACCCGCATCTCACAGCTTCTAATGGGGATAACCCTTTTGACTCTTGAACTATCTATCCATCTACCCATCAACCACTACTTCGTCTCTCCGTATTCCAGTTATTTACTCACAGCCTGAGCGGTGTTGTGCATTACCTAATGTTACGTTTGTATAGAGCTCATCCACAGCCTAATGTCCACAAACTCATCCACCTTTTGCTCTCTACGAGCTCTCCTAGTTCATACCTGTTGAGCATCGTTCCGTGCAACTCTTGTGCTGTTGTGTAACTGGCATTGTATGAGAGGGTTGATCGTTCATCGTCTTCTCTTATCATACAAAAATGATATTAATGAGTACTACCCCTATTCTGACAATGCTTGTCCGCTAGCTCTTCTTATAGCCATCAAACTTGCTAGATATGTATATGATGGGTACCATGATATCAATGTATAAACACATCTCTATGTTTGTAAACGTGTGATGGGGCATGTCCTTAAAAACAATGTATTTTCTCACTGGTATGGAAAGGGTAGAGTTTAACCAAAAAAAATCTTCATGTTTCTCTCTTTTCTATCTCACCTTAGAGAAAAAAGGAGAACAAAGTATGTAGGACCGTAGAGCATCGTGTATGACTCCTTTCGTCATGTAATTCTCTCCATGCATGGATCCTAATCAGTCCTTAACAGTCCGCTGACCACCGCACACATACAACAATACCCACGTACAATTTTTTTTCCGAGATAAAAGCAAAGAAATTTTTTCCAGAATAGAGGAGAATACATTGCAGTAATAAATATAAACCAGGAGTCAACCTAATAATACATTTTTATTAGTTAACGCGAGCAAGTATTAGAGTTGCACTATTAATAATCAGTACGTAATACCTGGTCATTGTTATCTCGGTATCAACATCAATCGTCGGTATTGTTGTTGCATGGTTTAGTGAATATTACTAGTTGTTGGTGGAGAAGGAACACGAGAGGAAGAAGCAACAAGTGGTTCTTCTTTCTTTTTTTTGCTAATCTGGATCATTTTCATACTAATCCTCCGGAGAAGGAAAAAAATTGCATGAACAGTATAAACAAAAACAAAATAAATAAAAAAAACTTGAAAGTGAACACGATGATCTTAGAGGAGCAATAATTTGCAAGAAAATACAAATGCAAAGAGTGAGCACGTGCGATCAACCATCCGTTTTGTTTCAACTGTCCATGAAATTCATGGGCAATACGATAAAGTACAGTTTCGAATAGAAATAGTTGATACGGAAGTGTTGCTGACGAAAATGAACCATTTTGTGCGTGCTGTTTTTTACAACTTGTTGTTTACATATTTGTTTTGTGAATGTCCTCCAGACCAGGGTTTGTGAGCAGTCAAAGTACGCTTAATTATCTCGCTGATATGATAATTATCTTTTACCTACTCTGTATTGAACACTATTTCCTGTAATGAAGCCACTATTTTCCCATTGAACTCTGTTACTGTGAGTGCTTGTATTTACCGATATAAATAGTACATTAAAGGATTCAAAGTGTTTTGTGAGGGATATAAATTAGTTTCATTGTTGGATTAAAAATAAATCAGCGTACTCTACAGGTGTGCATGTGTATACAGTGGGAGCACAGATGAGAAGTTCTCCCGCGGAAAATATATACAAATGAACGATATTTTATAATCACTTTGTTTTCGTTACGTTTTTTCTCAAAGAAAGATATAAATACATTTTTATGATTTCTGCATGTGCGAAATAAGTGCCTGAACATAGTACAGAAAAGTTTTGTTTGGTGTTGTTGTGTGATCTGCTCAAGTTGTGTGAAGGTCTAACCTTGTATCGAATAGCATCAATTGAAAAAATACCAATAGGTAATGAATTATAAATGGTTTTTGAATATATTCATGTATGCAACTATTATCTTACAAACGTAAAACTTTGTCAGTCTGATACTTGTAGGAAAACTTGATTATAAATTCATCTAAATGATATGAATAATGAATAATACCTACTGCCTACAAATTAATAGTAGGTCTTCCCCTTTCATACGTGTTCAATATGTATTTCGATCGTCGCAAAATAAGTCAATGTTATGTCATTCGGCTAGACATATGCTGTAGTGATTGTGATACTAAATGATCTGTCCTCTATCTGGTTTCTTTTGAAGAAAAAACTGTAGATTTATGACTTCTAATAGATTGTTTAAATGGCTATAACATGAAAATGGTTACAGAATCAGTAGTAAACTTTTTTATATTAAAAATGATGAATGGTCATTTGATAATAACAAAGGAAGTACCGTTAGCCAATATACACAGCTATTTTTTGTCTCACAGCTACAAAAGGTCAAGTTTAGCTTTTAAAAAAGTTCGTATGATCCTTCAATTCATCTTCTGAAACCTGCAGTATCACGTTTTACGATCGTACAAGTAGGGCTTCAAATTTGGCTGTACATTTTCACTGCATCTTACACTATATGGCTCTACATATAGCTTAATGATGTGTGACGGTAACAGAATGACTAAATCTAATGACAAAAATGCAAGATGCCTCCATTTGTAGCAACACATTTTTCTCTTGCACTGTTGTGTTGAGTTGTTTGATGGCAAATCTAATGCTTCTCATCATCTCATCATCATGTCATAAAGCCATAATCATTTTCGCACTTCCCTCTTCAACTACTTTACCGCTAGCGTGTGTTGGCAAATAGCGAAATTGTTCCCATCATCTTTACAACCATGATTTAGTTTTTATAATCTTCATCATCATCAGACCGGCTACAAAAAAACGTAATTTTATGTAGACATTACGTAGGACCAAGAGAGCAGATGAGTAAACTAGTGCAAATCAGTGCAGCGGTAATCTAGCGTTAATGGAGCAATTGAGCATACGTTCTATTGTGGAGATTCGCCTAACTAGTGAAACAAAAGCATAAAACAATATATGCGATAGTGTAGGATGACAACAGTGATTTTTCATTACATTAGCAATATTTGTGGTACGATTTCCTTCCGTCAGCTTTCTCAATCGTAGACGTACAGATATTCTGTATGCTGGACTAGCGTTGACTGTTTCGTAACAAATCGTGATTTTGACCTGTGCTTGTAGATGTGCAATGAAAAGGATTAGCCATAATTGGAGTTTTCGTGAGGTTGCTGCAGGGAGAATAGTGATAGAGCAACGGCTGTACGTTTTTGCATTTTATGCATATACCGTTAAAACAGAGTTTTCGCAATCCGAGCATTATCCAGTCCGCCTCGCATTCGCGAATTCTAGATCAAATTTTAGCGAAATAAAATCAGTAAACTGGCACAGCTTGTTGACTTAAAATGAAGGCAGGTTATTTGTAAAAGAAATTTTCCATTATTTTTAAAACACACCACAACTTCCCACGTCACAAAAGTACAAAAGACTATTTGTACATTTGTGCTTTTACCGGCAGCTTCTGACATTGACATTGAGTTTTAAGTTTCAAATGTGAAGGAGCCACCGTCAATATCTGCAAGACAAGCATTTCCCGTTTATATTTTCAAACGACCACGAAGAAGATGAAATGTGCCACGCCCAAAAACTCAAAGCTAAGAACGGAGGAGAATAAAGTCATGAGTTATAATTATAGATTTGCTATTAGACGGCCAGTTATATACAAAATACGTAAGAAATCGCTCTGCGACCAACCAAATCATCTAGAGGGCAAAAATAAGATAATGCATGCGTGATATACATAATATGCATATTATTTTTGTAACCAAATGCAGGCTACTTTTTATCCATCAAATACAAGCAGCAGTTACTCCTTTTTTACCTTATCCTTTTGAACTCTCTGAGCACGAAAAACGGTTTCAAATCTCAAAATGTTTTAATGCTCCCAGGCTAAATAAACCGATGACGATGAAAATGTAGAGATGCTCCCGTAGCGAATGGGCTACAGAAAACTCTTCGGTCTCAATTTAAGCAAACTTCTATACACAGGCCTGACGCTTCTGAGTAGCAACAAGTGGCCACAATGGTCATCTACATAGTTTGATCGGTCTTACCATGGTGTGATGGTGGTTACGTGGATCTTCAGCGCACGAGAAAAATAGGTGGAGAAAGAAAGGTGAACTTGTAGGCTTAAGGCACAAAATATGTATCAAAACTACTTTTTGTGTGCCCAAATTTTAATGAATCTAAAAAGATTTGTTATAAAGACTGTGAGCTTAGAATCCCGTGCAGAATAAAGATAATCATACAAACAGATGAGACGGCGTAAGTTTAGTAAGAGAGGGAGGATAAAGTGGAAATCAAAGACTCGGAAGGAAAACAGAATAGAAAAACTCAGGGAGCTGCACAGAAGCCAACAAGATTTCATCCACTAATAAGGTTCACAAATCATCAAGATGTGTCGGAACGATACGAAATACTGTTCGCAGTCATCCCATCAGTGTATCGTATCGTATGAATTGGATAGAAAAATATGCTGATGATTTGGATTTTTTGGCAGGCGAGAGAAACAGAGAGAGTCTAAAGGTGATCGGAAACTGAGATAAGCTTCTTGATTATTACGCATAATGAGCATAAAACGAAGAAAAAAGGTAAAAAATTGATAGAGGTGGATGATATTTGACTTGTGAGCGATTTGTGTGATCTGCTGTGAACATCAATAGTGACATGGGTAAAGAACGCCGAAAAACCAAAGAGGAGTGTACTAAAATGAAGTCTGAAAAAAGAAAGAAAAAGTAGAAGAACAAGAAAAATAATAATATTTACAAGATTTTGGTGTTTTGTTGAGTCTTTTTAAAGTTTTAACGTGACACCTCTTAACCAGCAGGTTTCTCGTTTTCAGGGTGCATAAAAGTATATCACACACCTTACTTGTTTCTGTTTGCACGAAAAAGAAAACATTTTGATGAGATAACGATGAGGATGATCCAGTTCATGATTTGCAGATTAAGATCAGCACACGCAGGCAAAGCTATATCGCTCAATTTATGTTTATGGGTAAGGTCACTTCTTGTGATCTCCTTGAGATCATCGTTTGTTTTGGGTAAAAATGGTATGACACGTGCTTGTTCAAAAGTATTATTTTTACGCATAAAAATTGGCTATTACAGACTGGATTTGGAAAAAAGGGGATGTAATGTCTGGTGAACTACGCGCCGTGATTCATACATACGCAAAACAAGCAGACGTAAAAAAAGAGAATATCCCAACGTCCATATTGAAAGCAGGATAATGTGCAATATGAAATAATATTTTTCAGAATGAACGTATATGATTGTTGCTTATTATTATTATCTTGTGTGTTGCAGTGACCGGTGGAAATTTTTCAACATTGAGAGTGAACCGCCAAGAAAATAAAGTTGAACAGTTTGTGTTGGTGACTGTACAACTGGGCGTTGAAAAAAAACGAAGACGAAACACACCAAAACTAACCTGGCCCAACACTGGTCAAACGAGAAACTCCAGTCAATCTTGTTCTTTTTTCTCCCAAAAACCAAACGAAAAGTTGCACTTCTTGAGCAATACCAATAGTAATAATAATAATAGTAATATTTACCAGACAGACTAGAGCCAAGTAAGTCAAGTGCATTTTTACTGCAACATTTTTGCTACAGATACTTGCTATACCAGAACTTGTTTCAGAACAGTACTGCTTGTATTTCAATAAAAACTGGACTCGACTAATTTAGCTCGTCGACTTGCTTCAGTTTACTACAACTACGTGTGCCAGTTTTCCAGGGGAAAGGGAAAAATTTCGAAGAGATACGCAGCCAGCTGTACAATTAAAAAGTATGAACGTGTCGGATTGAAAAATACCTGGGGTTATGTGAGACAACTCGTTCGGTGTAGCCATTTACTTGGTTTACCACTTCATTTGCGACAACATAAATGCGTAAAGAATTTTCTGAGTTGAAAACAACCCCGTCGCAGGCAGGAGGATCAGGTTCGGTTTCATACATAAAACAGGAACCGACAGTTGACGACGTTAAGATATTGGTGGTGAGTGAGTCCTCCCCAAGTGGTGACTCACAAACGATTGAAGACTTGGTTCGAAGTGGTGTTGGTGCCGAAGAGGAAGACGTGGATCGGTCAGTTGGCGTGATAGGTTTAGCAAGAGGGCAACACCACCATCCTCAAACCTCACTATATAGTACAGGAGGTCTTTTGCGTATGTCGTCGGAATTAGTTGAGTCTGGAACAGCATCGGTGGCAGTTAACGGAGGTGTAATAACACTAGCATCAGCACCTCAAACTGTCGTCGTTTCCACAGGACATGTAGGTGGCCTAGCAACAAGCGTTATAAATCATCATAGTAGCAATCCAAATAGCAGTAGTAGTCATAGTACCCATCAATTGGGGATTACGTATGAGCATCCCATGACTACAGAAGCTACTGCCATGTTTAACGGTAACACAGATGATCCTTCGGGATTCGGGTCAATCCTTTACGATTACTACGGCAACCTTAAAAATGGAGTAAACATCGGGGATCCAACATCAGTAATCAAAACCGAGAGAACAATAAACGCAGATATCTGGTCGTAAGTAAAACAATTAATAATACAACCTTCCGATTTTATTTTTCTCATCTCACCCCGCTGTTCGAAGAAATGTTAATACTGCTTTAGGCATATCCTATGGGTATCTCCCGCTGCTATCTGTCTGTCTGTATGCAAAAAACTGTAGAAATCTTTCTAGCTTCGACCGATTTTTCGAAGCATATGTGCCTATTCAAATATCCTCTTTCTCACATCACATCTCAAAATCTCCACTCCTCTTCTTTTTTTACTTCTCTCTGCGTCTGCGTGACAAAGCATAAAAGCAATGAAATTTATTTTCATGCTTTTTTCTCACTGCCCGTCTAATTTGCTATTAGCGTACCAAAATGTTCTTTCACGTAGTGTACACGTCTCTATTCAATGCATGGGACAAACCAACCGGGATCTTGTGACGTGGTTGGTTGAGTCGCTAACTCGGCGTAACCGTCAAAACGCAAACTCAACACCAGAATACCAAATGAATGAGTACGCTCCCTAGTTCTACATCTCCCCTTGCCTTTCAAAATGAATAGGAAATAAACTACAACAAAGATGCATGTCGTTTGTTAGTGAACAGAGATCTATTGTTCCTTCCGATGAGGATGACGGGGGACCAGTAGTACTCGCAAACAGAGCATCAATCACACCTTGCTGAAGAAAAAAATCACTACTTGTGAACACAAATCCCTCTCGGTTCTCCTGCAGTTGTGAAGAAAGGGTGGGACTTCTAATTCTAATTTTGTTTCTCTTTGAATAACATGTACAGCCCTTGCTCGTTCATTCATAGTTTAAGTAAACATTTTCAATAGTACACTAGTTTTTTATCCCTCAAGTACATCTGTTTCCTGAACCGAAGCTATGTATATGTGAAGATTGATGAAATATAAGTAATATGATAAATTAAGCATTTTTTCGGCATCCTTGTTTGGTTCGCGCTGTTTTCTCACATGCATACTGTAAATGTAAAGGAGTGTTGTAATAAGATTTCCTCTTCACGGAAGAAAGTTATTTTCACATGTTTAAAAGTAAAAACCGGATTGCTTTTAAAGAATGAACATGAAAGCATATGAAAAAGGGGATATTGGGCATGCGGGATTGTGCGCTTTATGATAATAACCATTTAGTAACATTGTTTGTTTGATACAGCTTGGTGTATGATCAAATGTATAAGGCTGTTATGATTTTTTAACCCATGATCAACAATGTCAATTTTTATGCGATAAATTATGTGTACCCCTTGGCCTTTTCTAACCGAAAGCATATACAATATAGCTTCTAAGGCAGAAACTAGAAAGACACGCCAAGTGCATGCGGTGAGATTTGGCAAACCGTTTTCAAAAAATCTTGATTATAATCCACATTTTAGCAAAACATCTCCAGTTTTCTTACCCATACATACTCTAGTTTTTTCCTAAAAACTTGTCCTAGGCGGACAACATATGACTACGTCCAGTTTAAAATTATGTAAAAAATGTTGTAGTAAAATAGTTGCCTACTTACCCTGCCCTTCTTGAACCTGACTACCTTGACGGAACAACTTCTAACAGAAGAGAATGAATATAGCAACGGCCAAGCTTCTTCTTTTAAACGCGAAAAAATTTTGAAATTGCTTTATAGAAATAAATGGAGAAAAATCATGGTACAAACTTACCGTTTTCTTCGTGTGCTTCCATCAAATGTTGGTTATCCTTTTTTTACTTTAGCGAACATAGCAAACACAGATTTGTTTTGTAATCTCCTGAAAATGGGACATGACCACAGGATCAAAAGTTGATGATGCTGATGAGATGATAGCTGTTCATTTTTACGCGGTTTTTATTCAATCGACCAGCAAGCATTCAAAAAAATAGAAGATATATGATACGAAGCTGTTGGCTCTATGATCATGAAAATGAGCGACATGACATTAGTGCAGTTGTCGAAAAAATCGTGCCATGTAGCTATTTTTTGCAGAAGGAATAAAGAAACAGTAAAAAATCTGTAATTCCTTCTTCCTGACCGACGTTGCCAGTCCCTGTATTAATTTTTTTCTCGTCTTTCCTCCGACCTCAGCTACTTCAGAATTATGCAACAACACACCATGAAAATAAATACATATTAGCTTCTTGAGTATCGCATTGTCAGAGTAGATGTCTTTCAGAGAAAAAATCTACATATAATATGCCTATACATTTAGTAAAAACATGCATTTTTCGTGTCTTCTTTTGTAGCAAAAAATATAAATGCTTCGTTTTGTTGCATGTTGGCATGCATATGTATGTAACGTAATCATGCATAAAACATGCTGCATGGACTTATGGGCAGGGTCGTGGATTTTGTAGGATCATGATCATCTTCGTTTTGCTTGATGGCATGGCATGCCATGAAAATTTTAAAATGGTTATACACATATTCTTGCAAATGCCTAGATTTTTGCAGCTCTGGTCAGCTAGAAAAACGAAATGAAACGATGATGATGATAATGGTAGTTCAGGTGAGTCTCTCGAGGAAAGAAATCTGTATGTCTTTTAGGCAGAAGAATATTATGCGTGCATGCTTCTGCTGGTGGTGATAGAAGTATAGTCAAGTGGTAATGGTGGACGTGGCTTTTTTCCGTTAGGTCAGTGACCCTATTTTAGATTTAAGTCTTTGGGAGAATGCAGGAGCAGAAGCATCTATGCAGCATCACTAGTGCCAACAAGATCTTTTTGGCTACTTTTCTTTACTATTCCTTTGCTATGTTTCATACCAAAGACATTTGAAGATAAAATAAAACCGGAGAAAATCACAGTTTTCCTTGTTGCTTACGTTACATTTTCCATCCCTCGTATTAACTTTCACATGGCCATTGTGTACTTTGGGCTGTTCGATATTATTGACAACCAAATTTTATTGTTTTCACGTTATCCATAGCAAAGAGCATACGCGTTTATTTTACTTACGTACATATAGTATTTGATATTATACCATCATCCAAGCGATTTTTGCGAAAAAAGCTTTAAGAGATTTTATAATAAAAGCTGTAAAGCTTATAAAGACGAAGCTGAAAGCAAAAGAAAAAGCTTAGCTAAAAAGCTTTGTTAAAAAGCTTAGCTAAAAAGCTTAGTTAAAAAGCTTGGTTACAAAGCTTAGTTAAAAAGCTTGGTTAAAAAGCTAAGCT